>PNEQ01128949.1:0-92592 GCA_003012365.1 Medauroidea extradentata
CCATTTCCAACTAACCTCATTTTCATGGCCAAGACTTTGATGTTGCGTGCTGACCAACATCACTGTCTCTTAGTGTAGGGTGTGTTAGATTAGGTTTATTTTTCAAGTAATCTCTTTTTTTTTAACTACCTACCGTAAGCAGGATATACTTTGGACACGTGGTGTGACGTAGGGCACTCTTACACTAGTTTTATTTTCCATAATTGTCAACTATGAATAAATATTAATTATGTATCATGTGGATATTTGATATTAGGAATATATCGCAAGTAAACTTCTTTATTCAGGGCTACCATAGTCTACATGCGAAAAAATATTGTTTTTGTAATGTCCCAAAGTTACTCCACGTTTCAAAAGTCACTCCCGCTTACGGTATTGCTATGGAAGATTACTTCACCTCAACATTGGTATCCACGATTTCTAAAAATGCTCAAAGATATTTATTCATGTTTTGTGTTGCTTCCCTAGGCACCTGTACATGCGTTCATGTATTAAAAGTGAAGTCCTGTGAAGAAAAAAATTAATAACACAAAATTTTGGAAATTGAATTAGGCTGATTTTTATGTTTATTTCCGGCTAAGCAATGTATACAATAAATTTATTTATTTTAAGTTAATGAGCGTATGTGCCTCGGGTCACATTTTTTCTTGAATTCGTATATCATACGTTTATAGAAACTTTCTTAAATGTACGTTTGTTCGCCAATACTACATTAAAATACTCTTTGCAATTTCTTTGCGAAATAATTAAATGCCGTACCTACAGCCACAAAATTTAGTAAGTCAACAAACGCAGTATTTCTAAAAAATATTATTGTAAGCTATTTTAAGACTTTCACAGTCAAAACGTTCATAATTATATTTCTCAACTTCTTTGTCAATGGAATTTATAAGAAAAAAGCAGTAATTAGTTTATTTGGTAGTTAATTTTGTGTAAAAATTTCCTTTGGAAATTATTTTAATTACCAAGTGAGCGGAGCACAAAATATTATTAATGAAGGACTTTTTACATGTGTTACTCTCTGACATCTTGTATTCTTATGACTGATTAGCTCACCAATATTTTAATAGTTCATTGACTGTTATCTGTCTTTGTTTTAAGTACACGTTACATATGATTCCATATTTGAACATATCTAGTTACCTGCAAGGAACTTGACTCCAATCCATCCACAAATGGGCATCAGCGTGTGGTGGTACAGGTGCAGGTAGGATATCTGCTTGTTCTTCTTTCGCAAGACGAAAAACACCTACGATCACAAAATATGCTCAGTATCATAATGCTTTTCAAAACATTCAAGGCTTCTAAGTTTTAAGCAATTCCTACTACTTTGTAATTACCCTTTCTAGTTAAAATTAAATGAATTTCCTCATTATGAAATTAACCACTTAGAGCACAGACATATCAGACATATAAAACCGATTTTGTATATGGTTTACTGTCACATATTTACCATTAATTCTACAAATTGTCTTATAAATAGTAACCAACTTCTTACTTATGCTCTAAAAATTACATAACTTGGCCAAATAATAAATTTAAGAGCTGCGTACATATCAAAATATCATAATATCTAGTCAGAAAATGCTGCATAAAAAAATTGTAAACGAAATATAGCGTTAAAATTTTCGTTAGCTTAGAACTTAGATAATTATTATTTGAACAAGGACTGTCATAAAATCTTTCCAGCTCAGAAAGTATTTTGAACGAGAACGTTGCTCTTACGTCCACTATATCATAAAACACCTATATTCTAACCTACTATAAGTTAGTTTTATATCGATCGCCTTAATTTGTGGACGTCGCATTTATTTGCTAAATTGATTATTTATCGTTACTTCCAACAAGTAAACACAAACAAGTTAAAAAATCCAAATTCTTTTGTTAATTCATTAAGTACAGTCTTAAAACATGGATTATTGGGAGCAGATTGAGACAAAATAGAACAAGAAAGTGAGCGAGAGAAATTTCTTTAGCTAAGAAATCCTGTAACGTTACGCAAGTGTATAATTTATACCTTAATTTGTAAGGTACCTGTACCGAATATGGCCCTCTTAAGGTTCACAAATCATGTGTACATAAATAATTATTTATATTAGTAATATATAGAGATGATGGTATATCGCGAAAATGTTTTGTGTCAACATAGCCTTGAAAACACTGACACAACGTAGCTGTCTACAGACCAATAACATGCATCAAATATTAAAATAGCGGCATTCTTATTGGCTCAGTCAAATAGGGCAGTAGCTCCACGTACAAGGAAAAGCCAGTAATCTTTTGATAAGTTGAACGTATGTTGAAGCCTAGCAAATAGTCGAGTTTTTCCGCGATAAACCATCATCTCTAGTAATATAACATATGGATGATGTAAGACAGATATTTATGGATGGTGTATGATCACACTAAAGACTAGTGTGTATAGACCCCACAATGGCGACTTGTGGGCTATATTCGGTACAGGTACCTTAGTTAAGATATTGTTTATGGAAGCTACATTCGCTACACAGTTACATACAGCACAAATTCCTTCATCAAACTGCGATATTGTGTTTGAGTTAAGGACTTTAGAAGTAGTAGTGGGGGTGGTGTTGGTGGTAGTGGTGGTAGTAGTGATGGTGGATGTGGTGGTGGTGGTAGTAGTAAGATACCTGTACCGAATATCGCCCAGTTTTAAATATGTCCCACTAATCACCATTGTGTGGTAATGCCGATATCTATGTGGGGTCTATACACACTAGTCTTTAGTGTGATCATACATACACCATCCATAAATATCTGTCTTACATCATCCATATGTTATATTAGTAATATAATTAATTACTTATGTACACATGATTTGTGAACCTTAAGCGAGCCATATTCGGTACAGGTACCTTAGCATTTGTGACGAGGGTTGGGTTGGTAGTAGTGGTAGAGATGTGACAGTGGTGATAGTAGTATTGGTGGTGGGGGTATTGATAATGGTGATGAGGGTTTGGTTGATAATAATGGTAGTGATGTGACAGTCGTGATAGTAGTAGTGGTGGCGGGGGTAGTGATTATGGTGGTGATATTGGTGGTGGGGGTAGGGTTGATAATTGTGGTAGTGACAGTGCTAATAGTAGTGGTGGTGATGGTTGTAGTAATAGTGGGAGTGGTCGTGGGGTGATGGTGGTGATGTGGTGATAGTGGTAGTGTTAGTATTAGTGTAATTAATATAAACCGACGCTAATATGACGGCAGAGACAATGGGACGTAAATGCTTGTTAACGCATCGAACAAAACTCGATTTTTTGCGGACTTCTACGCACATACGCATCCAACGATATTTCTGAAACATCGACATTTTTGTGGCACACAGTTCGTGTAAATTCTTACCGGAAAATGAACATACATTTTCTTGAAATCAGTAATTTATCTGCGTACCTTTACTGAAGCCGTAGCAAAAAAGCTACCTGTAATGATTTTGAACTAGTGCGACACAAAATAATACGCTATAAATAGTTATGTCCGTTCAATATTATCCCATTCGTGAGGTTTATCTGAGCTAAGTAAAATAAAAATTGATTTCATTGAAGCGTACTTGCAGTTAAGAGGAGTAATTCTCAATCGTATGAAGGATTAATAAAAAGTCGGAATGAAAGTGCCGAGCTTAAAATACGTTGTGAACTAAAAAAAATAAGTAAAGTATATGTTATGCGTATTTACTATACGTAATTTGTGCGGATAAAACATTAGGTAAAAACAAATTTATTTCTTAAGCGAAAGAAAACGTTATTTTGGTTACTCTTCCTTTACACCCTAACTTTTCGTTCATTGACTATTCAACGGAACAAGTCCCAGATTATTTAGTAAACTTGAGTGCAATTCATTGGAAAATATTTGAGGCTCTTCCTACGACATATCGTTTGCTAATCCTAAACAACCTAAGTCATAAGCACATAGTTTTCTCGAAATACAGCTTATCGATGGTGAAGATGCAAAACCTCGTATGTCACAATTGGAAAGAGCTCAGATGGGCGGATAAACTGGAGATGATATCTGACTGGCGTGGAAGGAATTTTACAGCCCTTTAGTTTGCATCAATACAATAAAATGTACTTTGGAAAAAAACTATTTTATTGGACATTCTTGTTATTGCCGAGGAACAATGTGTAAAAATGTAAATACTGCCAAAAATTGACATACGAGGTTTTGCATCTACACCATCGTTATAGTACATCGTGTGCACTGTTAGTTAAGTGGTATACTAAACATTCATAGTCCCTCGATATATACTGTAAAATGCGGGGGGGGGGGGGAACAGACACAAAGAGCATTGAAAAATAACATAATTTAAGAAGTACTAATACGCAATTAAAAAATTTGAAATATGCTTGTACGTCTATAAAATAAAAATTTTCGTCCATTTTATGTCTGCAGTTAGACATTTTAATATGTATTTGTAACAAATGCTCTAAATTATTCTAGATAGTGAAAACAAAACTTTTAGCACAAACGACGTGCATTTAAAAAGTATATTATAAAGATTAGGCTATAATAAATAATACATAAAGCTTTTAATTGGTGTAAAATAGCTAAAACTAATTATGAAGCATAAATGAAAAGAATCGACGAAGTACCATAAACACGAATGTTTTTGTGAAGTGTGTTGAAATGCACAACATAAAAAACAAAACACAGGCATAAAATGTCAAATTAAAAGTGCTTTTTTTTTTAGATTAAACTGTGACATTTGAAGCAAAAATTAAAAGACTTTAAAGAAATGTTACCGTGTCAAGTAGCTCCACCACTTTGCACATCATGTAACACCAGCACGCATTCGCCATCTGTAATCACACAGTAACAGTTTTTACAGTCTTATACTAAGGAAAAAAAAAACAAAATTATGTGACATGGTCGTACTGTGAAAGTTGACCAGCGCTATTGCCAGTCACCATGACGGGAATCCTAGTTGCACACACAAAAACAATTACCTGCTAGTTTCAACAATCACTCAACAAGTCAGCAGTCTATATTACCATTTGCCACTGGAAAGCACCAATCAACTGTGATAATTAAGAATCAATATTTTACAATGCAATGAAATATAGTTTTTTAACGGTTTTAAACACCCTCTACCCACTAGTCTGCTAGAGTTGTTGTTTAGACTAGTGCATTACCAAAACATTTTGGCTCCAGCCTTGTTATATGGTAGGGTACTTTTTAATTTCTTTGAAAAATCTGGGCAATAAATGTGAATAATTAAGCGGAATATGGAGATATGTGCAATTGCAGTACTGAAAAGACGTATCCATGCTCTTTCTGTGTTAAGTTGACGGGAAATGCAGTTTCTGTGTCCCGAGGAATAATATCAGTTACTATAAATGTAATCAGATCTTATCTAACAACCATAAGTAGATAAAGCACAGTGTTAATGGTTCTGGAAATTCGTTGAAAAGATATCACTGTCATGAAGTAAACCACCACTGCCCCACCTACAAGCTGTGTCCGGCCATCATTATTTATCAGCACTTAGAAATCTTAGACATACATGCTATTATAACTTAATTTACTGAAAATTGCAGCCATTGTTTTCCAACTAGAAGCAATTTCGTTAATGTAATTTCATTATACTCGATAAGATAACTATAATTAGAATTTATTGGTTTGTGGATATACGCGCCAATTCTCATGATGTTTTGCTGATCAAACTTGACGAAATACAAAAACACGAAGGCAATGGCGTATGTCCACAAACCAATAAATTCTAATTGTAAACTCTCATTGAAAGAAACATTTTAAAAACTCAATATAACTATAACTTGGATTATTTCGTTACAGTTAATGGCAGAAATCCAATAACATTTAAAAAAAATTAACATCTTTAGACATGGCTTAAGTTTGAAACAAGCAAATATGTATTTGTGGCCAAGCTTAGAATCTAAGGGAGACATCGGTACAAATATAATTTTTATGAGGATAGAAATATAAAATAACTTCATGTCAATATTCGCAATTAAATTATGTTTGCCATTACGTCAGTGTAGAATGAAATTTAAGTACACAAAAATGTTACACCGTACTCCACAGAAGGTCGATCTTGACATCATTTATGGTGATCTTTGATAAGTCTTCACAATAAAACATTTACATAGTTTCTGTAAAATTAATGATAAAATAATGTTATTAACACAGTAAGTTATCAGTAGTTTTACTACTTTTAAAACAAGTGTGACTATCTACTGAAAGCCAATAGAAGGAAACAAAACAATTGCTTTCTAGCAATGACGCTCATAGAGTTCACTATAGGCTACAATTTAAATTTTTTTCACACACACACAAAATCTCACGAGATCTTTAAACTATTTCATGACTATAAGTTTTTTTAATAGACCACGATTTTACAGTGTGGCAAAAGTAAAGCTAACAATAATGAACACTGCTGTTTAGAATAGCCGATAGGGCGTAAGACTCAGTTTTCAAGAAGATAAAATTACGGTCCCGCATAAAGTACAGCTGAAGCAAAGTCACAAATGACCCTGTCACTTAGTTTACATCCAAATGAGAACGCGGATTATTCCTTGTTTCTTAATGCAGGCTATCCACATTAAAGCTGGAATTTTTAAATGTGTTAATCTTTATTTTTCGATCAGTTTCTGCCACATGAGTAACTCGACACAAACTACATATTCCATTTCTCTCATTAGTCTAAGGTCACAATAATCAATATTTAGTCTACTAGAGATTTGTACATGTGGCTAATTAATACATAGGAGATAGAGACCACACTTGCTAATGAGCAGACAACTGCCATTATCTTACCCTGAGAGCTGAAGGGTTGTTGGAGTAGTCAATTGGTTGGCACTTAAAGCTGTAGTCCGTCAGCCAACCAGCCATTAAACCCTGAAAAAAACACCAACCAACATTAGAGAACACATTTTACTACCCTGTTGCATATGATAGTTAGATATGATCTTTGAAAGAACTGTGCAATGGGAGTGGTTGACTGAATTTATTTGCTTGGACGTACTCCATTGGGAAAACAATTGTGTTTTGTTACGTCTCATCGTTTGTGTCGTTTGTTGTATTTCTGTACGTGGCTGATATCTACTGTTTTTTTGTTTTGTCTCATCATTGTGTCGCATGTTAACTCAGATTTCTTATTTATTTTTTCTAATTTCATTTATTATCTGTTTGTTCCATGTTTTATTTCACCCGATTCCATTTTTGGAATGTTATGCTGTGTATGTATCCTGTTGACTAAATTATACTCTGCTTATTTATGTTTTTATCTTATTTTTATTTTTCTCTTGGCACTTATTTATTTCGCAATGGAGTATGTCCAAGCAAATAAATACAGTCATGGTAGTTAGAGTCCCGGAAATATCGCAGATTCAACAGAGGAGAGGTTGGATTTCTAAGTCATGTATATGTTGGAAACTTTTTCGATCGGATCATTGTTTATTAAACGTGACCTTGAGGACTCCAAACAATGGTGGACATGAAAAATAATACTCATGTACTCACGTGCTACATCGTCAAATGTTCAAATGCTCACTCACTGTAGCAGCAGTCAATGAACAAGTATCTGAGGACATAGTGTACACAGGACTGTGCAGTCCAGCCTGCTGGTCGTTGAACCCGCGAAACATCCGACACTCTAATGATAATCTAGAAATACGCATTTACTATGTTTCTATCGGAGTTCAATCCTGTGTTATGTCCAAAAACCACACCATTAAATACAACATCGATTACGTCATTCTTTAAAAGACGTGACTATTAAATAAAGTATAAGTTCTGACTGGTACACATTCTATATACTGATCGTGAAGAATTTGCATATTTGTTCATTACACCAATTCAATTTAACAGCAAACATTTTCTTGGGTTATTTTGTCAACATACTTGCAGCATTTTCTTTTCCGATGTGATCAAAATGGTGTGCTAGAGTTTACAATAACTATAGATGTTTTGTAATTGCAGTACGACGAGAAGTATTCTCCGCGTAGTAAGTACACATCACCGGCGACAGCGATACCGAACACGTGTAATAAAAATTATGTTCTAGAACGATACATTCAAAGAGCTCAATGACTAACATAATATGAGGACGGACAGCTTTTTTACTAGAGGACAGATTCTGTTTTTGATGTGAATAGAAATATTATTTGTTAGAAATATTGTGTGCACGTTTTATTTTACAGAATTGTAAACTGTTAGCAAATTAGTTATATGTAAAAAAAAGTATTGAATTTAAACTTCAGTTTATCAATTTCTCCAGTTTGAACAACCTTGAATGTACCAAGGGCACAACCCAGTACAAGTATTTTAAAATTACGTAATTTTCTGGACCATGAACGTGAAGTCTCCAAACCACTGACTGCAGGTGGCCACGCCATCAGCAACGCCATTAAATATCATCCAAGTTTTGCGATGAAATCATACTCGAGTCTGGGTATCCGGACATAAATTTTCCAACGAAGTTAACGTATGCGTGCCGCAGTTACTTGCCAGCCCAACCGGCCTGGCACCGGAGAATACTATACGACCTTGTTTATCTGCGCATTACACTAAGTTTGTTTTGTTTCCCACCGCCGCGTTGATATTTGTTTCTAAGGCGCGTCGATGAACACAACACAGCTTCACACGTTGTCTCTCGTGGTAAATAAATCAGAAATATATCGTTGTAGACTCTTTTATTATTTCTTTGCACATTAATTACTATGCCAAATCATTTTAAAATACTTACTTTACACCTAGAAAGATACGCTGTGAATGTTCCTGTCGAACCCAGTGCCCATTTATAAACATGTACTCCCGTTCAACATTATCTGCACTGCTTTGCACTGAAATTTTTTGTCAATTCACAGTCGCGTCTGTGATCACTACAAAGATCTGATTTTGAGTTCTGTATAAGTTACTAATCATATTTATGGTTTCTATATATATAAGGTTACGTTATCTTAGAGTGCAAACCCATTTTACTACTTGACTATGGCAGGACGCAGACACTTCAATCGCTATAACTAAATACACTTATTGTGGCGGTTGATAGTCTAAAATGTGACCTTTTATCTTTCTCGAATATCCATTAGCTGACCTTCAAATCGGAACCATATGTTTCCTGTGTCAGTGTACAATTTAATAGTTATTTATTAAACTCTCCAAATCTGATACAACCCGAGTTGCTTACGTCTTGTTTTGAACCCTTACTCCTTCTCCATGTTTCAAATGTAGTTCTTCAAACTTACAAATGAGTGTTTAAAAAACTCCAAATGTTCATCGTTTGAATACGTTACATCATATTTGTATTGCTCTGAATGTACATTGATAGCAATTTTTTTAATATTAGGGTATGATTAATGTAATAGCGAACCAAATGTTGTCGTAAGTTATTGACAGACACTTTTCTTCCCGTACAATAGTGTAGGACATTGTGAATGTAAGCCCAAAAATATACTTAAATCAGCATGTTAACTTGCGCCAAACTCGACATGCTACTAATGTGAACGTTTAAGTTTTTTTCTTCCTTTGTTTTTTACTTTTTGTTTTATTACGCGACTTTCTGCAACACGGCAATGGAATATGTCCAAGAAACTTTTATGTTCGTAATACGAACTCATTGCTAGAATCGTTCAAATATCACATGCTACAAATGCTCAATAATGACAGTAGGTTTCGTAGTTTCCTAGTTTTCTATCATATCTAACAAGCATCGTAAGAACAGGTACGTATTAATTTGATTACCAATAACTAGAGACATGCAAAATTCGCGTTATCATTTGGTAGCAGATTAAACTTCACTTTCCTGTATATAACAGACCATAATCTGCGATTCAATTGGCCATGAACTTTTATGTGTTGTCATTTACGTGTATTATGTCTTTACATGTATTGGCCTCTCTACCGTGTAAGCATTCTCCGCGGCAAGTCACGACCATATCGGCCAGCGGGAGACGTCGAACGAAGCTATAGTCACTTGGAGTCTAGTCAACTGTCAGAAAATAACGCGAATTTTGCATGTCTCTACCAATAACATAACTCAGAAAAATTATCGTTTTGAAGAACAAAAATGTCCTACCGGTTTTATCGAATGAGTACTGCTTTTAATGAAATTGCACCGCCTGAAATTTTAAATATCGCATAACAACCTGAGAAATCATTAAAATTATTTCTACAAATTTGATCCACGTGCTGAGTCGCGCGCATTGTATAGCCTAAGTAAATGAAATAAAAGTCTTGGTGTTGTTATAAATTATTACTGTGTAATTAAAATTGTATTTCTTAGGAGCAAATACAGAGAATGAACACCTACCTAAATAAAGTGGGCTCTCTTGTGCAATTTTTGAAAAAAAAAAAAAAAAAAATCCAACAAATAAATAAGGATAATTTTACTCGAAAACAGTACTACCGTGTCTGACAATAATTTATTTTCAAACAAAGCAGAGCAGTAGTATAACTATGTTTAGGTTTATATAAAGTATATATCACTGTAAAAAAAACTTCCTAAAATGTTTAGGAAGTTATTATCCCAGGCGTAGTATGGGACAGTTACCATACTTCGTCGTGTAAATATGCAAACCTTTACAGTTGTTACAAAGCAAGTCTGGTAACTTCAGTATACATTTGACTGTTTTATAAAAGGGTTCAGGAGTGCACCATGGATGTCTGGGAAACTATTTTACCATGCCTACTTTCTTAGCTCTCCTGTACGCATGTCTGGTAAATTTACAAACTATTTTATTAAAGTGTAGTATGTTCTAAAGTCACGTTTTATTTTTTACATTTATTTAGCAAATCCATATTTTATTATTCATTTAACATATTTTAACAACTAAGTGTGTAGACCATAAACAGTTCCATGTTCAAAACGGAAATTAATGTCAGTGAAATAAAATAACAACTTTACTATAGATACAATGATCATTTTAAGCATCTAATACGAAATCAGGTCATCAATAAACTGACTAGATAGATACACAAAAATAAATACGAAATGCTGTATTGTCTCTTTTTTTTTATAAAAAAAATAATGTGGCATATTGTATCAACTATGTTACTCAGTAGTACTTTGTTACTAATGATTAGATACATGGCAATGATCGTGTTCCAATTAGTTTATTAGTAGTAAGGAATAAAGGACATATCAACCGGTACTCGTAATTCTTATCAATTGTACTCACCATCTTATATTTGAGAGTAATATAGTCGGTGTCATCTACCAGTTGTTCAGTTGTATTCGTAGATGACAATTTATAGTAACGTATTTACCTAAATCGGAATCTATTTTCCTTATTCTTAATTTACTGGGATATAACCAAGCGAATCACGAACAATATCAAGATTTTTCAACTCACAAATGCCACGGCCATTGTCAACATTTACATGCAGTGCATTTTGGTTTTCTTCATTCGACATTGTGTAGATAAGTCCGACGGCTTGGTTCAGGGGTCAGAGTTCCTGGCCGGTGAGCCAAGGGTATCGGGTTCGATTCCCGTCTGGGGAGGAGAAATTAAATACTGCCTCCCCGGGCTCAGGACTGGGTGCTGTGTTTGTTCCTTCACCCTCATCCCTGTGGAAGGCAATGGAGACCATAGCAGTATCATCTACGTAGAAATGGCATAGAAATAAGTGTAGATAACAGCACACGCCACATTAAAAAAATAATGTATGTACCCAGAAACCTCATAGAGCATGTATGAAACGCACACTCGGTACAAGCACTCTCGCAATCTGTCGTATGGGACAACGCTCTCTGACGTCACTTCCGAGAGCGAGTGTGCGAGTGAAAAGCCTCTGACTATTGGAATACGACCATGAGGTATTTACTTATATATATATATATATATATATATATATATATATATATATATATATATATATATATATATATAATGTAACCTGCTGGAGGTTATATAAGTCTGCTTGAACACGTGACAAGATTTTGTTGATAACCAGTGTATTTCTAACGACCCGTAAGCCAATCGGGGTTTTGAGACTACTATGATTCCAAATAAGCCATTTGTTAGATATTTACTCTAAATGTTGCGACAATAGCGGATTCTTTTAAACTTTATTTTAGAATAATCATATTTCATACTATTTGTACCTGGTATGCCTTGCAATGCTACTTATTTCTGTTTTTCTGAGCTTTTTGGGTTCTCTGTTTTGTCCATTCACCCCATTTCGCCTTTTTTTTACTCAATATTTTGGGTACCCTGTTCTGACACTACCTTGTTTCAACCCCGCTCTATTTTTTTTTATTTTTTTAGATACCTTTAGGAGTTCATGCTTTCTAGTAACTATGAAGCAGAGCTGTAGACTTGTACGTAAGGCAGCGAAATGTCCAAAATAAGTGGCTCTATTCACACGAAATTCTGCTGTTTTCCTAACATGACCTGGAAATATGCCGTCAAGCGGGGTTACTTTGTGCCAACTGCGTGTGACCTTGTGCCACTTACAATGTTTATTTTGCGGTTGTTTATTTCATAAATATAAATTTTAAATGGATTGTTTAAACTATAGTTTAAAATACTCAATTAGAGTGACTTAATTTTCCCTTAAATAATTTTAAAATAAAAGCTTCAGAGTGGCGCAAAGTTACCCCTGCGGTCACAAAGTTGCCCCACTTGACGGTATGTATCCAGGCTAACCACGTTACAAAATTCAAACGCCTCTGGTCAAAGATGCACGGAGAAAAAGGTTTGTTCCAGTCAAACCTGTATCCGTTTGTGTATGGCGGAAAAAAAGTGTGTATTTGGTCCTACAAAATCTTTGTTGCTTTAGCAATATATGAAATGTGTCAAATATTGGTTTTGTTGTTCGTACAAAATATACATATAAATTTATTAAACCCTCTTGTTGAGAGAACTAAACCTGAGCGGCAAGCAAATATTTGGTTGATTCAAACTCCACGCACTTGTTTCGCCATATACAAACAATTACACGATTGAATGTACCAAACCTTTTCTTCTGTGCGGGGCCGAAGTTGTCGCGTCTCACCAAGGCGATCCTGGGTCGATTCCCAGAGAGGTCGGTCCCCGCGTTTTTGCATGATGGAATCGTGCCGAACTTGGTCGCTGGTCGGAGGGTTGTTACAGGGATCTTCCGTTATCCCTACCTTACATTCCGGCGCTGCTCCATACATCGTGTCACCCTTCACCAGCGCTTAAGACATAGATGTTAAGGTGGCCGTCTGGTTGAACGTGTTATGCGCGTTCGAGGTCTTGACGTACAGAAGCGGCAAGGACGAGACAGCAGTCGCATCACGCCTTACCCTAGGGCGGTTCGGGAACAAATGATCACACAAAACAGCCCTGCTTAGTTTCTATTTTCATCCAATTCGTATATGTCCGCGCGTAACAGCTAAAGACGATCAATATCTAACCTCTCTGGGTATATCACGTAACGTTTGCGCGTGTAAGATAAATTGTGCGGTCGGTTGGAACCTATATTGTTTGATAAAAAAAGTTAATTAATTCTTAGTCGTCTCTTGGCGCAAGTTACAGAACTTGCGTGCAGTCTCCTCGCCGACAACGCGCTTTTCAGAGGCGACTCTATTATTTGATGACGTATTATTGATGACAGAACTGTACCGTACGCGCTTATACCTTTTAAAATATTCTGCGCCTATATTAACGTACATAAAAAAAAGACCGCGAAAACTCCCATTTTCTGCCCCTAGAAACTATGCTTTAATTATAGCAGTTAACTTGATATGGATATTTACACATGTGTAACGCTCTTTAAATGCTATTTATAAACAGACATCACTCATGTACGATGAGCGGTTTTCGAGTAATCTACTTACCGGCTTAAGTTCTGCAAACCGCTCAGCGGACTAGGCAGACGGCCACCTTAAGAGTGGCATAGCGTGGTACGGAAAGTATTTTTCTTGTATGACTATTTAACATTTTTCCAATGAGTTTATCTACAAAAAGAAGACACCTCGAACTGTATCCCTTTGATTTTTAAAATACCGTCCGCTAATTAAGAACGCGATATCCGCTCCTCAAAACTGCTAAAAATGACTTTTTCATGCTGTAGATGAAAGAATATCAACCGTAATCAGGAAATCAAACCGTAGAAACTGCATTGGACTTTATCAGATACTTTCCACAAATAAAATAATGGGTCATCGCTTGAAGTCCCGTTGAAAAACTGTTTCTACGAAAACACTGCACGATAGTTTAGTCCTCCGTGCCTAGAGGCGATGAGGTGTTTGACGAACGTGTTATATTCGACTTATCGCCTTCCTCGTTTCCGTGCCTCGAACGTAAAAAAAAATGCTAGCGTCCGCTAACTCTTGTGCTGACCACAATCTCTTCACTCTCTGGTCAATGATATGTATAGACATATCTTATGTGTACTCACCTCGTAAACTAGGTAGATGCTGCAGAGGACCTGCATGGAGTTGTAGAATATCATGGTGTAGCGCAGGTCGTAGGGCTTCCTGTCCTTCATGAACTTCGGGCCTGCCTTCGTCACGAAGTACAGGTACGTGATGAGGATCACCAGCAGTGGCATGGGACTACTCATGAGGAACCAGTTGGTCGTCCTGGGGTCTGCAACACCAACCACGCCACGCATTGTAGCCCGAGATCACACATCCTGGTGGTGTTGAACCCTGAGTAGGGGAGACTTTGGACAATTGGTGTGAGACTTTAAAACTATATATATATCACATATACGGTAGCCCTGAATAAAGAAATTTACTTCCGACAAATTCAGTATAACAAATATCGACATTAAATTGTACAAATATTTACCCACATTTCCGAAACATGGAAAATAAAAACAGTATTAAAACTGTTCCAAAGTACGTGTCCAAAAACACCGCCACTTACGGTGCTGTTTTTCAAGAATGATTTTGTATCTGTCTTCCAGTTTTGTTGTAAATATAATTTACTGTGGTCAATAAATCTTGCAAGACCAAAATAACGGATTTAGGAAATAATTTTAACAAATATTTTATTTTATTATTTAATAGAAATCATAAAATATTAGCCTACGAAAATGTAACTTCAAAAATATTTTACAAAATGTCTTTATGGTTGTTCGACAAATGCTTTCTTCAAGACAAAAAAGTATCTCAAGAGCAGTAGAAATGAAGTTTTGGGACCGTTTCTGCACATCGCTCGGCTGCGTAGGCAGGCGGTCACTTTGATGAACTCTCTATCGACGAGACAATCCTTACTACTTGTACGCTGTTCGCTGTAAGTAAGCAGTTATCAAGATCGCCTCGTCTTAAATAATAATTGGCAGGCACAACTGTTTCAGTGCAGTACAGTCTATACACTTCGAGTATTACTAAGGATAATGTATTTATATCGAAAAGTATAAGACATTTCGAACTGGATAAAAGGGAAAAATAAATAGTGCTTCAAAAGTGCTTACTTGACTGTGAACCGCTTATGTCTAGAGCCAAGTTCTCGCGAAAAGAATTTTGCCCCATTCTGTTTCAACGCCTTACGCGCACATATGCAATTTTGCTTCGTAGGCGGTGATTGGACGTCTTAACTCTCGAGTGTCTTGATTTCTACTCGCGAATCACAGATATGTGGTATTGCAGTAACCTTATTGTGATTGGAGCAGTTAAATTAAATTTTCCACTGCAAATTATAAGAAGTGTACACAGGCTGTTATGAAATTACATGTCAATGTTTTAAGGGAAGATCCTCATATCATATCTAGAGGAGCAAAAATTGTTGTTTGAACATAGATAAAAAATAACACCGATTCTGTATTAAAAATCACATGACATAAAGTGCGTAACGCGTAGGCTGAATCCAAATATTCATTAACACTATAAAATAGATCCAGTGGCAACCAAGGTAATATCCTTGTTTTTTTAGTTATTTTGGATCGAGATATTTAAATACATTTGGGAATTTATTATACAATTTTATTGAGATAATGAAAAACTTTTTCTGACCAACAAGAAACCTATAGTTCATTCGCCGAGATGTAAGAGTTGTAGTTTGTAATCAAGAGTGCGTGATATTAATATAAGCTGTAAGGGGTGTACAAGCTACTAACCAACGCGCGCTGCTGCAGTGTTAAGAGAGTTAAATTGGTGACTGGTCAAGCGAGTGAACGTATTGTTTTCTGATAGTGTTTTAATCAAACACAAACGTCAGCTGTAAATGTGTTTCACTGTTACAGTCACGTAAGTAAACACATGTGCGCCTAACAAGGGCTGTTATGTACTGTTTATTCACTTATAAATCGTAGATCACGATACATACACTGTATGTTCCGTATAGTAATTAGGCCTATATCTACAACACGTGCAACATGAATGATATAATTACAGCTAAACTTCGCATAATGTCTATAAAATGGTTAGTGTCTATGTATCTTATGTGAAGGTGATGTGGGATGAATGTTCCGATGATTATTGTAAGGGTTCCATAATACTGTTAGTCGCACAATACCGAGGGCTTTGATAACATTAATGAACGTCTAGTACTTAAATAGTACTTCGCTCAGTATCGTAGATACGAGAATCTTTATGCACCAAATCATGAAAATGTCTATGTCACATGTTATTGTCAACGTTCATGAATAGTTACAATATGTGTGTCAATATAAGTGTCGATTACATTACACTTAAATTAACATTTGAAGTTAGAGCTTACAGAAAACATTGTGTTTTCATTCTTTAGAAGGCGGTATTCATTCTAAAGTGCTCACTTTGCCGTCAAGAGTCTAAATACTTGACTATTCAACGTGGCTACATGCTCGCGGAGGTCCGGTCCTGCGGCTAGAGCAGCGGCATCCGTATTATACGATCTGAGTTCGATTATTAACGTATTCTGTGCTGGATGCTCACACTTAGAAACGTGACAATCTTTCGGTGATTTTTTCTTTGTTTATGTAATTTAACTGTTTTTGTACACTGACATCATATTCCGCAACTTCTCCGCCTTACAGCCCCACTTCATGATATGCCTTTTGTAAAGCATACTAATACCAGGGATGCAGCATTTGACGCGAAATCAACTACCATTATTCTAAATAATGATGAGTCTCTTACTAAATTGGCTTTGAGAAACGATTTTCGTTTCCTAGAAGAGTCTGGCTGTGAGATGGATATGTACAAATCACATCCAAGGAACACTTAGGAAGGATGCCAATTAGACTTCATTCGACGTACTGCCAAGGACACAATCCCAGTGATATATTTTTTGTTTAGTTGAAACGGCGCCGCCAATACTGAAAATCCAATTTTTCTTCGCTTTATGTATATCAATATGTAAAATACAGACGTCAAATTTCTTTAAATTATAGAGATTAGCACTTCTAAAGATACTGTGATAAATAAGGATGTACTGGGAAAAAATACAGGTGCTTATTTCAATTTCACTTTCCTGATATTAAAACGTTCTCGTGGCAACATGGCATACAGCTTTTTGCAACCTGGGAGATAAAATCTGCCGGTTACACCGGAATATCTGCTAAGAACCAGTCGGAACTGGTTTTTCTCCTCCCTCAATTACACAACGCCACGCTGCTACTTTGCAGGTGAATAACATCAACTATTCTACCCGCAGAAGCGAAGAAAACTCCTGCTTGGGTTTCAAAAGCGCGGATAACATTGACTGCAAGAAAACTCGGTGTTGTTCTTCATCTGATTCCCTGAAACTGTTTGAACTTACGGATTCCTGCGGACTGCTCATTCGTGAAGTGAATAATTAAATTTTTAATAGACATTTCTTTTAGCCAACAAAAAGAAAAAAGTGTTTCATGTAAAACTTCATTTCTGTATCGTTTACCTTTCAGTGTGAAAAGGTTTAAAATTCGCTTGTATTTTACACATATTTTTTTTAGCGTTAAAATTCTAATACGGAACATTTGCGTCTTAATGTGGCAAATTAAGTCTGTAAATTACTTCCTTTTTCAATTATTAATAACATTAGTCGACGTTACTAAAAATATCTGTATATAATAAACTTTATAAACGTAGTGTGTGTGCGTGTGTGTATATGTATATATATATATATATATATATATATATATATATATATATATACATATGGAACGTTGTAGTAGTGATGCATTGTGTCGAAGTACGACTGCAGTGTGTTCACCTCCATGCATCATTACGACAGAAAATAACTTAGTTTGTGGCCACCATCAGCTTTGCACATGCGGAATGGAACTTGTCCTATGAGACAGGACTTTTGGGACACCATGTATACTCTTACTTTGAATTAATTTATGATTAAAAGTAACAAACGCGCAAGCGAAATACTAAATTTAACAGTCCATTTAAACTTTAAGAGCTCGCGTGACAAATAATGCTGAATTTTCCTTAATTTCTTCCTGATTCAAAATCTGGCGAGATTTCATTTAAAAAAATATATTTTAATAGGACCTAGCCTATTACGTCATTATTCATTAAGTACGTTGCATTCTAATATCAAACAGTAATTATGAAATAATTATGATATATATCTCTCACAATGAAATATATATAAATATCTCCCAAGGCCAGTTTAATGTAATAATACGCATCTAGCCGTTAAATTTAGTGTTTCTATTAAGAGTTACTACCAGATATTTGTCACACTCTCCATTAATTTCAGAAAAATATAGAATGTTAACAAAACAGATGACGAAACATAATAAGACTCACCAGTCTAAAGTGTGCAATGAAAATTCGGTGATTGTAAATCGCTTGGAAAATACAACTGCAAGACGCGTTTTGTTTCAGCGTCACGCATGTTTAAGTTGAAGCCAGGATACTTAACAAGTAAATAAATACCCATCAGTCTCCAAGGTGAATCCTGTAGGGCGTATCAATTTCACCGCAAGGTGAACAACGATCAAGGATTCGAAGTTGGGAAATAGACAATCTCGTATCTCATAGGGTCCTTTTGTTTGCCTGGCTACTTGCTTCTCCAGTGTAAAGAAACGTTTTGACAGAAGAAGGACCTTGGCTGAGGAAAGCGCAAATGTGCGCATATCTACGCGCCGCTAAATTAAGGGTGGCACCTACTAGGATCGTGAAGAGGCGTGCAGACCTTTAACAATACTGATTTTATTTGGAAACCATTTAAAGTGTCGTCACGCGATCAGTCTAAGAAAATTATTTAAGGGCCCATACCTACCTCTCGCCATAAAGACGTAACAAACACAATTATTTTCGTAAACGTATTTCTTTGAAATTCGAAGTGCTGTCTTGTAAAATTTAAGATATTAATTGTTATGTTTGAATTATCCATTTTCGTGTAGGCCTATTTACCGGTAATAGTACAAAAATCTTATCAGCTAGCTGCCTAAGAAGTTGTGCGGATGCTGTTAATAAACTACTGCCTAATAGTAAACTGAGTTTATTTTTCAACACTACCGAAAAATGTGAAAGTATATTATACTGTTAGTGCAGTTTGCTAAAGCCTTTATTAATTGCCGACATCGACATATTAAAATAGCTAATTACCAGCTATTTGTATCACCACAGTTAAGAGTTTTCTCGTTATTGTGTTTGTAAGTTCAGCCCGGTGGTTTTCCACTTCTTGCATGTTCACCTTATTCAATGAATGGTTGTCAGGTCAAAACTCTGATAAAAAAAACACATTCCAGTCAGATTATTCCGAACATTATGAAACAAACGCAGCGTGAAAAGTGAACACTCCTAAAGAATTCAATTTTTTTCAAGTGCGTGAATCCTTGGTCGATATATCAAAATTTAACGTGATGTTTGAACGATTCCTGCAATGGGTTAGTATTTTAAACAGAATCGTTCTAACGGACATACGAAACTGCGATTGAGTGTTGCTGAGTTGTAGAAAACCTAACAATAAAACGAAATGCAACGAAGCCTATATTAGATGTTTTCAACAAACACAAAACACACATACGGTTATGAATGTGATCATAATAGTGTCCAGAAAGACGACACTAAAGCAAAACAAAAACCATAAGGCGTCTAAACAAATTAAGACTTAAATTAAAAATTTAAAAAAAAAAATACTCACGGGATACTAAATTTCAAATCGATCAGACCGGTAAAATTTCTCATATTCACTTTTTAAAAAAGTAGAAAAGTGCTGATGATATTTAAACTGCTAAAAGGATTTCCTTGAATCATAGCTAAGAACACTCTATATCAAGTCCCCTTTCAAACAAAAATCCCGTATAAAAATCGGTTGATTCATTTAGGAGCTGCGGTGCTACAGACACACACAGATGCACAGACACGTCAAACTTATACAATACCTATTTTTGCGTCGTGGGTTAAAAATTGCCACAAGAATGGACGAGGACAACAATGACAGCACATATGACAAGAGACACGAACGGTGTGATTACAGAATAGAAGTTGCAGGCTACCTTCGAAGACAACATATGCAACGTTTACCTTCGGAGGTTAAGAGTATGTGATAGATAAATAAACTCTGAAAACATAAATTGATTTCTAAGCTTTTTTCGAAGCCAATTCGGATAAAATACTCAATGACAATCCTAGATAATGGCATTTGCCAACTTTATGAGTAAATATTTATCCAGAATTACTACTATGTTACGCGTGATCTCTTGCACCGCAGTTAAATGCACGAGGTTCCGGCGTCAGAGATTGTGCCTCAGAAGTTCGTAACATTGGAAACAATTTTGTTTAAAACGTTGGCTAAAACTATTGTCTAGGATTGCTATTCTTTAATTTTCGCAAATTGGCTTCAAGGAACATACAGTTATAGATTAATGCTTTTAGCGTTGAATTATGTACCACGCCCTCTTAAGGGTTCAAATTTAAAAAAAACTGTGAGTCAGTACGCAAGGCGTCCCCAGGTTACAACACAACGGGACTAGTTCTCTTTCTCAGAAGCGACGCGGTGCGAGCGAAGCGACGGCCTCAACCATGAAAAGCATTTCCTTCGAGATGGCGCTACCAAATAAAATAAAAAAAACTGGCATCAGCGCGGCCGGTGAAAGCGAGACCAGTGGTAATTACGGGCAGGCAGTGCCTGCTTAATGTTTCGCCAGGACAGCCAGCTTGAGCAATACGGGCTGTGGCAGGTAGGTAGGTAAGTTGGACGGTTAGTTATATTCGACTTTAAGTAGGGCGATTCAGACGACGCTCTCACTTGCGTCAGTCGAGCCACGAGTTGTGCCCCAGTCAGCAGTTTTATTTAAGAGTGAGTGATAGACACCATCTTGAATTTTTGTATTTCGTGTCATAACTAAGGCCACGATTTTGTCACGAAAAGATTTTTGCCCCACTTTGTTTCAGTGTCTCTCGTGCACATCGGTGATTTGCTTCATGGTTATTGGCAGCGTGTCTTTGTTCAGACACGTCCCTCATTTGACTGCACCAATCAGAATAAGATTATTGTGACTCCTTATGTCTTTAATTTGCCAAGGAAAGTGAGAGTAAAGTTATCCAATTACGGGCGATGTAGCAGACCTGTAGACATGCACATGACGCATCGAAACCAAATGTTGCAAAAATCTTTTCACCATAAAATCGTGGCTCTAGTCATAACTTGTCTTCTGGATATTTTTTTTTTTTGAAACTTTAACTTGATTCCGGAATACAATATATACTGGCAGAATTAAAATAACTTTTTGCCGTTACTGTTGTCACAAATCGGATTTCAGTTAGAAAATTATAATTACTTTCTTAACAGCATTCCGATCTGTAACAACAGTAACGGAAAGTAAATATTTATGATGTCTAAAATTCCCTTAATATGTACTCTATTCTTTAGTTTAGGTTAAAGTTGCAGAATGAAAGTCATGACACAAAATACCAAAAATCAGGACGGTGACGATCACTCACTCTTTCAAGGCGGCCGCCTACTCCACGCTTCAAATGCGTTGCAGTGTGTTCGTAAACAGGTTTTTTCTACGAAACTATTTCACGTGTGTCCATTACGTCAACGTACGAAATAAAAAAAAACATTTCAGACAAGGTCGGAACCATATTATTAGGGTAGTTTTGTCCCACTTTGTTTCAGCGTCTTACGTGCACACCTGCAGCCCATCTTCATGAATATTGGCAGTGTGGTACATGCAGAGTTATTATTCATTTGACTGTGCCAATCAGTACATGGGTAACTGTGTCTCAACACGTCTGTGATTTCCGGGTTTAACCTTCAGACATTGTATGTTAAGGGGGCGGTTCACCACAGTTTTCGACGCCTTTTATTATTTTTATATTTTTACCAGACATTTTTTTCTTATTTTAGACATAAATTGTGACTAAATCTTCCTCTTAGGAAATTTTTTTATCTCTTATAGTTTTTGCGTAATGAGTCATAAGCGTCAAAATTTGCACTTTATGGTTTTATGCACGCCATTAAAACCGACTAACATACCAAACCGAAAAAAAATTCACAGTGTACAACAATGTTGTAGGCTGTGATTTGAAACATATTAAACAAAAATATATATAGTTTCGTATTTTAAAAAAAATTTGAAATTTTTGAATTTTCATTTAAAAATTCAGCATTTTTAATTAAATACAAAAATATGTTATTTTTTGTTTTATATATGTCTAATCATAGCCTAACACATTGTTATACACTGTGAATTTTTTTCGGAATGGTATGGCAGTTGGTTTTAGTGGCGTGCATAAAACCGTAAAGTGCAAATTTTGACGTTTACGACTCATTACGCAAAAACTATTACATATTAAAAAATTTCCTAAGAGGAAATATAAAAATAATAAAAGACGTTGAAAACTGAGGTGAGCCGCGGCCTTAAGGCATTCAATCACTGACCACATAGCAGAGATGCAGGTACGAATATAGAGCACTGAAACAAAGTGCTGCAAAAAAACTCGCAAAAACTATCGGGCCATACTTATTATTTAAACACTATGCTCATTAAAATCACTTAGCCCTCCAACACGGCAAAAACAGCCTTTTCAGACTGCCGACTTCAAAATGTACTAGTCGGATGTATTTTAAACTCAGATTGCGATGTGCACTGAACATTGCTACAAACTTTCCAACAATAAAAGTATATGGTCACCGCTTATTGTCCCATAGTAAAAACCGTTCTGCGGGAACTTTGCACGTTAGTTCAGCGCTTGACTCGTTGAGGCAATGCGGCATTTGATGCGCGTTTCAAGGTCGCCTGTATGCCTCCGTCATTTTTAAGCCTCTGACGCATGGATGAACGACGGACTTAAGCGCGCAGCCTACCATCTGCTTCAAATGTGTTGTAATGTGCTGGTAAACACAATTTTTTAACTAAACCAATCCACATATGGCCATTGTGTCATTGTACGAATAGGAAACAAACTTCGGGCAAGAAAGGAGTGCCGTTGTTAAAACACCATGCTCACTAAAAACACTGTTTCTAAGCCCTCAAACATAGCTACAAACAGCCTTTTCAAACTGCCGTACTTCAAGATGTACTAACCGGATGTATACGGAACTCAGAAAGAAATGTGCACTGAACTTAGCTACATAATTTACACCAACAATATTATATGGTCATTCCTTGAAGTCCTGTACTGAAATGGATCGGTGGGGATCTTGCAGGAGTTAAGCAAGGTCACCCTTGTAGCTTCGTCGCTTATGAGTCTTTAGCACGCAGGAGGTGCTCTTAAGTAAATGGTCACACTATCCTACGTAAGGTTAGTCAAGGGATATAAAAAATTGAATCATGTTTGAACTGCTCGGGATTTAAATGTAGGCATATGCCCCTAATATTCAAGTCAGAATAGTAGTAGGAAGATGAGTAAGATATTTGTGGAGCGTAAGAGGGGACTAACTACAGTGCAGTGTTGCCACATTGTGCACGTAAAAATGCCATCGTTTTAAACATTTTACTTCAAAGATTTTCATCTCCAAAATCAGCCCAGGATTCGCGTGCTGTGCTTATTATTCGGTTTTCCTGGACTTACTGTATATACACGTGTGTGTGTGTGTGTGTGTGTCTATATATATATATATATAATATGTATGCAAGGAGTCGTTTATCGATGCCAGCTACAATCTTCTTCGTCACACAAATTCCACCGGCTACAAACAGCCTTGCCAGTTCAGATACTGGTTTTTACATAATCGACTGCGTTCTATTTTCGTTCCGAGTTGTTCGGCATTATTTCAGCAGTGGCCTATCAGGAAACACGAAAAGGACAAAAGACATTGCTTACATTTTTAAGAGCGCATATTTTGAGGAACGTGGATATAAAAAACTGACTAATAGCCAACTCACCATTGTAATTCATGTGCCGTATGTAAACTTCTAACGGAGAAGTGTGTCAATGTTGTTCCAATATTAACTGTGATATTAAAAGAATGCTATTTTTAAGAAAACTCTCTGAACACAACTATAGCAAAGCAACTAAAATCGTTTGCAGTGGAAATAAGTAAAACACGTAGGATATCGACTTGTAAGACACTCCGTGATATAACAAGTAAATTCCACCATGAAAAAACGTACATAATATTGCATTGTGTGCAGCAACCTAAGTTTGCGAAAAATATTGTTTTGGTAGTTACGTTTTCAGTTTTTACTATACATAACAAAACTTGAAAAATATAAATAAGTACGTGTGACTTTTATCTGAAAAATATACAGGATTATGGGTAGTTTTAAAGTAAAAATTTAGTTTGGATGTCGTAATTTATGTTCTGAACGTAAACATTCTAACATAAACAATTGTACGTTAGTAGTGTTTAAAACTGGTTGTGTGCAATAGAAATTTTTTAAAATGAGTTAATGATTAATTACACACTTTTAATAGCGTTAATTACGATCAGTTTTTTACTAGGTTTATATACTTACTTCACACGTTTATTTAGTGACACAGCACTGGACGCTTTTTTTTCATGCTTCATCCAAGTAAATATGTAGGACTGTTATAGATATAAAATGTGCAAATAAGTTTTAAATTCCTTCTTTATAATGTTTATGAATCAAAAAACTGTAATTAAAGTCGCAACAAAATGTATATTTTTTAACTTTAACAAATATTTGTTATAGAACTAACAAGGAAACAACTCCTGCAATAATGCAATGTTATTGCATACGTGCAGTATGGAAATATTATTTTGTTGTTGATTTCTCAAAAGTGCCTGCTATATCGTGAATAGCATACACTTAACCTGTGTGGGTTACACTTTGAGAGATCGATGATTCATTCGTAATCTATTTCTGGGGTTAATTTTAGCCAACTGTTGCATTTTTCCGGTCCCATTCGAGACGAATACAGTAGCAGTTTAATAGTTTAAAAAATCATTCTTAACAAAAAAAAGTTAAATTGTAGGGAAACGTTTTTCGACTCTTTGCTCAGTAACGCTTGGAATCCTGTATTGAAAATGTTTCGAAGCAGAAATTGTTTAAAAGGCCGATGACCACCCAAATTTGTATCTTGGCACCTGCAACTGAAAGCGGGCGGTTAAATACTCTGGTGAGTAGCGAAAGCTTTATCCTCTATTGCCTTCAGGAGTTGGAAATGACCCACCCATTTGATTGCCGTAAGTCACTGAAGGAAATAACGAAATTAAATATGAAGGAGTGTGTAATGTCGCAACACGTTTGAAGGACTTTTGACTATCTAATAATTCAGCTGTTTTAGTATTACACGCACGGAAGTGCTCAATACAGGTGTTGAAATAGGAAATTGCATACAGCTAGAACTGATGAAAAGAAAACAGTCGTAGCCTTCATCCGATTCAAGCATTCATTAACTTCATTAACAGAACATGTTTTACAAAATAATATTGGCTTCTTGTAGACGCACCATAATAATAAGGCTGTTTTTAGAAATAGCAATAAACAAAAAATATTCTGAAAAATAAATTCTTATTAACATTCGCACAAAAATTATTGAATAGAAATATTTTATTTTTGCTGATAAATAAATACTTGGTGTATTTCTTGCGTTTGTATGTACCACAATCAGAGTATTTTGCGTTTATTTACATAATGGGTTCAGTACTCATTTTCTGTTGTACATTTCAGTGCACGTATTGGACGGAAAACATTTACCAATAACACATGAATGAAACTTTGCATGCTTTGCTCACATAAGGACTGACTGATTGAAATATAAAGTTACTTTCAGGAAGAAAACTATGTAGACAGCACTAACACAACTTGCTTCACTCAACGCACCACGAAGATTCAAATGCCTATACGTTTTCTAGAAACATGCCAATATATGTCGTAACTATTTTTAACTTTCTGCTGGCAACGTGCCATACTTCGAATGTCATTTAATGTGCTTGGGTGGGTATGCCTTTACACACGTCTTGCAACAGACGTTTAATATCGTTAGTCCGCAGTCGTGATGCACCGTGACAGCTGTTACTTTATTATGTGTTAGTGTTACGATATTTACCAAAAATTTGTATAGATTACTAAATTGGAGAAAAATAATTAGTTTAGTATATACGGTTAACATAAAACATAACATTTTGTATTTTTAAACATTTATGGAACGCTTTCATAACTTTTATCGTAACATTTATATGGATTTTTTGGTGAATATGAGTCTATTAACACAGCAAATTTTGTTCTGAAATGAAAACTCACGTTTACCTATAACATTCACGCTGAGATTGCACACATTTCTGCTTTAACTGTTCTAGCGTATGATTTTTTTGTTTTGGTAAAACCGATTTTCATTTTGCATATTGTGTTATAAACTGAGTCCCCAAGGTAAATTTATAGGCGAAATACATGTCATTAAATTAACTGAGTAAAAAAATTGCTAATAATCAAATCTCCACTGATAATATATACTTAATTAGAAGTTTCGTGTTGTAACTTAAAATATTCTTGGATACGTGTTATTTCACCATCTAAACACTTAGCGTATAAATATCTGATATTCTGATATATCATATTGTATAATAAAGCACTAGAATGTATTCACCAGTAAGTAACCATCATGACCGTGTTTCATTTTGCTCACATATTTCACTTTGCTTTTCTGCAACATGTCAATTAAAGAGCACGTTACTGTTTGGCAGTCACGTGGTCATTCTATAGTGCTCAACATGAATGCAGATTCTTTACTTCCTACTAATATTAACGTTTCATGTACAATTATAGTACTATTCTACACGTAGCCAAAGTCATTTGGTTTATAAGCATTCGAAAACTTAACGAATTTTAATTTCCAAAAAAATAAAAAACTTTTAAATCATTCATCATATTTGCATAATTCGAGATTCGATCACATGGATTTACATGTGTAGGTATGAAAAATTATTATATAAAAATCTGATTATTATTTCTTTGGTATATGAATGAGTATGGACTTCTGAAGTTTACCTCAGTTTGACATTATCTTTTTTCGGTGTAATATTGTGTTTAGGTAATTTTTATATAATTACTAATTAAGGTATTATTAAAGTTAAAACATGTATTTTATAAATAACTTTGTAAGTCATAAATCTACGAGTGCAGTTCAATACTCTATGATAGTTTTGAATTTTAAAGAGTTATAGCTTATGTTTGTGTAATTAAAAATTATGTCTAATGACTAGAGCCACGATTTTATGGCGAAAAGATTTTTGCAACATTTGGTTTCGATGCGTCATGTGCACACCTGCAGCTCTGCTACATCGTCTGTGGTTGGATGATTTCACTCTCACTGGCCTTGGCAAATTATAGACGTGCACACTCACAATAATCTTATTCTGATTGGTGCAGTCAAATGAGAAACGTGTCTGAACATAGACACTCTGCCAATAACCTTGAAACAGAACTGCCGATGTGCACGTGAGTCACTGAAACAAAGTGTGGCAAAAATTTTTTCGCGACAAAATCGTGGCCCTACTAATGACAAATAATATTCTTTGTGATCCACAAGGTATCAACCACCACATTTATATAACTCGGAACTTGTGAAGCTATACTATTTTCTAACAATATAATCCTCACAATATAGCTATAAAAGCTAGTGGAGCATTGTTTACAAATCTCGTATTTATCGTTCCCTTGTTTTATTTTAATTTAAAATTTTTTTTCTGGCATTCTAAATTATCTTTACAAGTAGAAATGTGAAATTTTAATTGCTTTCCTATAGGCTGTACTTAGGCAGTAACCTCGCTGTTGCGAATAAAATTTTTGCGAGACTATTGTTTACTTCATAAACCTAGTTTTCATTGTTTAAGTTTTTAATTTGTGTTAACTCCACACTGCCTAAGAAATCAAACCACACTCTTTTAAGTCTCTTATTTTTGGGCATTTCCTTTTCCGGGAATACTTCAGCTTAGAAAATACATTGACATAAACTAGATTTTAAATAATCATATTGCATATCGCTTATATGACTCAGAAACTTACGCTTTACAATTATTGTACTACCTAGCTTACTTATTAAATAACTCATATTCACTACAGCAAAACTTACATTTAATCAAACACAGTCTTCCAAAAAATCAGCAACTAATTTCGTGCTTTTTGTTATTGGTTGCGTCTTGGTCGTACTGCTGTAACACAGTATTTCATACGGCCATTTTAATGCTAGGAGAGCTGTCAGAATTTATGACTTTGAAATTTATAGTTGCAATGCATAACTTGCATAACGTTCCTTTTTTTATGTTGTTAATTTTTGTTTGCCGTTATACCGTCCAGACGTGTTCAGGCTGCAATCAAAAAAAGTAGCACTCGAATTTGTAATTTTTTTTTATCGCCAATCAGGTGCGGGCAGTAGCTTAAAGAACTGCCAGTTCCAGAAACATCGACGATGTGATTCATACGAGCAACACGTCTCTCGTAGCTCGTATCAGTCAACAGGCTCCGCGACCTTGAGCATTTCGACCCAACGCGTAGCAAGCAAAAGCAAAAAAAGAGCTAAAGTGTCTGCGTCGTCAACGGCAGGTAAACAAAACGTTGTTTACGTCCACGGAAACTTACTTAGGAACGGGAACCCGGCCAATTACGTGGCCCCTTCGCCCCAGGATGACGTATGAAGGGAGGAGGGGGGAAGGGTCACGTCACGCCACTCGCGCTGACACTGACCAAGGTTCGCGGCGGTTACATAACACTGCACCGCCTCTAGGGACGAACTTGAATCCTGGCGCTAAGAACACTGGCCCCGTTCCAGTGCCGGACAACAACACGCTTCATGTCAGCATCCCATCACCGTCTAAAGAAAGGCTCGTACTACAAGACATTCCGTTCTACGCAGTCCTTATATTAAGACCATGTGTTCGTATTTATGTTAAGCTGTTTTTCCTAACATTACTATTTAAATCATAAAAGGGAGCAACAAAAAAAACTATAGGCCTACATATATATGTATAGTACACGTATGTGTGTATTACTTATGTAACCAATATATTAAAAAAAAAACAAAAACAATATCCTTTCCAAAAATAAAAAAAACATAAAAAAATAAAGTTATTGATAAAAACTTTTTGGCACAAATTTTTGACTGTGTACAAAATGTCTTGCTTGAAACCAATAGGAATTCTAACATTCTAATTAGTGCAAAATGATGTTCTGCGTTATTAATGACATTTTTCGAAATAATTTGAAGAACATTTTTTACACTTAATTTCCGAGTAATCCATTCTACATCTCGACCCGTTGTAACACCTGCCTCCCCCCTCACTTTTTTTTATGTATAGAATTGATATGTCAGGGAGCTTCGCAGTTTAACTGTAAAAACAATTTTGAACAAATCTACTTTACGTAGCAAATTCAATGTAGCTCCTGTCTTTTAGTTTTAAAAATATAATAGTGAAAAAACAACGTATATAGGAATTCGTGGCCTTACGTAAATTAACGTCTCGCAAACAGCGAAGCCATTACAGACACAACACAAGAGCAATGACTGGGAGGAAAATAGGCCATGGTATATGTTAAGGAATCGTCCCACAATTTTACTGGAGCGATTTCGGGAAACTCCGGAACACTGAAACCAGGAAGACTGGAACTGGGAATCGAACCCGGCTACTTCTGAATACGAGAACAACGTGTTAATTTTGCGCTACATTGCTCGATCTGAGTGCAGGTCTATTCTCCTCCTTGGCCCGTTGTCTCTGACATAGCTTAGTTTACATTAGTTTGAGGGTCCTTTAAAATGATGTGCACCGAACTTAATAACAACTTCATTAATTTAAATAAACTACAGCAGTAAAATTAATGTGTGGTGCTGTAGGTCCCAGATATTAGGAAAACATGTAAGTTAATTGGAGCAAGACGAGGGGTGACATGAGGTGAGTATGGAGCAGCGCCGGAATGAAAGGGCTGTGAAAACGGGAGATCCCCGAGAAAACCCGTCGATCAATGGTATCGTCCGGTACGATTCCCACACGCGAAACCCTGGGGAATGACCCCGACGGGAATCGAACCCGGATCACCTTAGTGGGAGACGGATGGTCGTATCATTCGGCCACTGCAGCCCCGTGGCACGCGAGCCGGAACGAAGTGTGTGACACCTCGAGACGGAAGGAGGAAGACACCGTCTGTTGTGGTGATATGTGAAAAATATGTATTTATATCTAAAGCAACGTGTGTAAATTGGCTGGTAGTTGTCCAACTGTAATCTAAGTTCTCAATTTACCTACAAGAACAGCTGGTTACATTTATAAAGTACTCTGCCGTATTTTTGCGTGTACCTATTAGCAGTGAGCAAGATCTCACGATAGCGTGCTAATGCATTAACCTGTATTTTTGTTCATATCTCTGGTAACTCCCTGCGCCTAAAGAGCGCGTAGGGGTGACGCAAGCACGGACTCTCGTAGTATTCAGTTCAACCTTTATTTAGACGATAATGAACATCTTCAGCCCGGTATGAGAGAGAGAAAGAGAGATATACAGGATGTATCAGTACAGCGGTTACAATCTTTCAGGAGAGATATAGAACAACTAGGCGATGGGAAATCGCATAGCAATGCACGGTCGGAAACGCTTTCCTATTAGACAAAACACAAGAAAGAAACCACACGAACAAGAGGAGAAAACACGTTTATTATTTTTAATACAGCAATAAATACTAAGAGAAAATAAGTTATAGAGACATCTACCGTCATCACCAGCCAAAGACTTCCCAACATTTTTGCTATATAAGGATTAATAAACATGATTTCTCCTCTTTTTCGTGTTTTTTATACAGCAGGAAAGCGTTTCCGACCATGTATTGCTATGTGATTTCCTATCGTCTGAGTGCACTCTATCTTTCTTGAAAGTTTCTAACCGCTGTATTGATACACCCTGTATATGTAGGTATGTAGGTATCGCGACGCTTGGCCCCACACACTTTCGCCACTCCAGCCGCAAAGCCGTTACCTGGAACGAGGTGACTGTCAGCGCTAGTTATGTAAGAAAGGAAAAAGGGGCGTGACCCATTAAAGAGAGACGATATATACACGAGCAAAAAAAATTTCAACATATGTGGGGCATAAAACAACTATTAAAAACGTCTCTTGAATTTTCCAGTAATACGAAAGTCAGTATAGGAAAGCAAGCAATGGATCATCTGAGAAAATATATTTTGTGAATTTTTTTGAAAATAAAAAAAATAGCTTCACTCTAAAATATGCTCTTTGCCATAAGACATATTTTCTTTGGATATGAGCCACTGCAAAGGAGATTTTCCGCGAAGAATATTTATGTTTAAAATGTAAGGTAATACTAACAAAAAAATTGTATTGCTATTACAATAGTTCAGTGTAATTGTTTGGTATAATTAGTTGTAACTTTTTTATGACGAGCTGTATGTTGAAAAAAATCTTAAAGAAAATGAAATAACGTTTTTAATCAAGACTTTTCTTGCGACAAAGCTACTTTGCGGTTACTCATATTCAAACAAAATTTGTGCTAAGGCAAAGAAAGTGCTTTTAGTGTGTAGTGTAACGCGATTGTGTAGAACAATATTCATGATGCCATAGGCTACCACTTATATCTTATAGGTATGGCTGAGGTAGAATGGTTGGGAATTGGGTGATACCGAATAACAGTGTATATTGTAAAGCGACGAACCTCGATTCTCTATTAACCAGGGATGACCATTGTGTGTGCGCGTGTGGTCACGCCGAAGAAACAGGCGGTATCTTACTATGTTTTGCATTGTTGGTAATTCCTCCTGATAGAGGTGTTTCAGTTTAAAGTGAGCACTTCCCAACACTTATAATAATCAAGGAAAGAAGTAAAGTTTCCAGAGTTGTGAAATGCCAACACTAGTATTTAGCTACGTGAAAGTTTCCATATTTCAAATAGTAGAGATGAAGGCATAATGACTCAGAAAATTATAAGCAGTACTCAGTTTATCCTGAACAACTTATAGGGCCGCGGTTGAAGCAGTCCGCAGTGGCTAGAACACTCGCATCTCACCAACGCGATCCGGGTTCAATTCCCGGAAGTGTGTGTCCACCAGATCATTGCTTGTAGGAATCGTGCCAAACGATGCAGCAGGTCGGCGAGTTTCCTTGGGACCTCTATTTTCTCCTGCCCCTTTAATTCCAGCTCTTCTCCAATGTAGAAAGAATCCTACAGGGCAAGTAGTCGCTTACGAGCGCCCATGAGTAAATTTACATCCCCTCGTCCTCGCGTGCCCTCCTCGTACAATATTTATTTACTTCCCCTGACATCTTAGTATGGGGGGTCATAGGGTATTACCGCACCGCATGTCGTCTTTTGTAATAAGCAACAGAACTCTCCCCGAAGTTATGCACTGACATGTATATAAGTGGATTTCATGTCATGTTAAGGCCATGATCCGTCATTTCCGCTGCTTTCACGATGATTATTTTTTTTTTTTTATTTTCAAACGAGAACAAATATCGAAAAATGTTGCATAATTTTGTTAATATTTGTTTTTACAACGCAGCCTAATTTTTTCGAGATGAAAAAAAAACTGTATATATTTGGCTAATTATTTCATTAATGAACATTTACACAATTACATAGTTAGTCGAAATAATTACATATTTTGCTTGAAAAAAATTAGTTAACATAGTACATACTGTTTTAAACAAAACTGTGTAAAAGTTTTTCGATCGATATCGCCTCTCTTTAAGGATTACGAAAATAACTGTCGTAAAAGCAGAGAAACGATGGATCATTGCCTTAACTGCAAGGTCCTTTGGGACGATGGCACACATATTTACACAATGATAGGAATTGGTAGATGATCGCGATTTCGGGAAACCATGGAATTCCGAAATTAATGGAGGGTGGAATCGGGTGTCGAACCCAGATACCCTCGGATTCGAGTCCTGTGTGTACCCTTAGTGTCATCTCGTTCGGTGGAGAATAGGAGTAGGTCAGTGATATCCTCATCCAACACCCTCATGCTTAACCACTCATGTAACAACACTTTGGTACAGTACTTCACTAAAACAGAGTTCAACATATGGCGTGTATGTGCATGGAAAGACTTCTGGCACTTTGACGTACTATCGTGACTAGCGAGTTTCGCCAACCTGTTCAGAAGAGTAGGCCAACACGTGTGGGATTATCTTCAACGTCAGCATCTACTCCGTGTCTGAAGAGTATCGACAGCTCTGAAGTAGGTTGCTTACCAAAAACATTTGTGGTGATCACAATAAATGTTTGCTGTCCCTAATAAAGTCTTGAAGAGACTACAAAAATATTTGTCACCGCTACAAAAAGTAATGGTGAAGTCCATATTTACAAACATTTTGTGACAACCACAAGACCGTTTTTCTCTGTACGAAAACTGTTCAACACGCATAAGTCATATCCGCTTGGGAATAACGTCCAAAGAACGTTACGCATGTGTACATTCATTTCGAGTTCGTTAAAACTCGTTTAAGCATATTTTCTAGCAGCCAAAAACGGCGAGAATGTGCGTTTTTACAGTCGGTTTTTGATATGAAAATCTTAGTGAGGAATCATTTAATAGGTATAAGCGGGTACATTACACATGCATGTTTGATATTACGTCAAAAAAAAACGATAGGCTCGCCACTGAACGCTTTATAGAGGCGAGTTGGCGGCAAGCAGATTGCGCGCCAGTTCAGTGATTTACACCTAGAGGCTAGGATGAGGCAAGATACGCGTGGTATGTCGTCCTAACCGCTTCCGCATTCTAGGACTTCAAACATGCACAATACGTCCAGCCAGGCCGCTACCTTAAGAAAACGTAGAAAACATTTTTGGACTGATCCGGATTTGAACCAACGTTCAATAAATGCCGGTAATTTATTTCACTTTATAAAATTACCGTACGACTCTTAAGAACAGGAAGCCCGGTACGTGAACGGAAAATTTCCGAACCGTTGGCAACACTGGTTCGGGGGCGCCAGCCACGTAATATTTAGAGTTATTTTGACCTTTTTTTTTTTTTTTTTTTTTTTTGAGGAATGAAAACGGAGACGGCGATAATTCGACTCTAACACTAGTTAAATCACCTCAACACTTCTAGGCATGGAGTATTAAAACTAACGTGCATTTTTCAGTAGGACTTATGACTGATTACCATGTTATTTTATTTTTGGAAAGTATGTGTTAAAGTCCAATATGGCCTGTATTATTGAATTTTACGTTTACTACTAGTATTTTCCCTGATGTTAAAAATTCACTTTAACCACTTTTGAAGAGCTTGATAACCATGTTTTTAAAAAGCGGACAATATTTTTAAAATGTCAAGGACATAGTTTAAAGTGCGTTTTTCTTCTCGTAGATAAACTCGTTGGAAACATTTTTAGTAATTTCTCATTACAGAATACTTTTCGTACCACGCTACAGCACTGCTGACGCACCATAGGTCCAACAAACTATTAATATGTGTTCGTCGCTGTGGGCGTGGCATGCCAGCAGTGGGGCAGTGGTGCTTCCACGAGCAACCTGCTCGTATGTCGTAACTTCAGCGGACCGGTTGTTTCAGCCCTACGCCACGGAGTGTCGATTAAGACGCCGAGTGAAAGTTTCCTGGAACCACGCCGTCGCCCGTTATAACTACTTCCCAATCCGCCATTCCATCTTTTTTCGCCTTCTTAACCGCTTTGTTTTCTTTTACTACCCGTAATCAAAGTGCTGTCGAATTTGGTAGTCCAGTATACAGATTTCAATTTGTTCGCTACAAAGAATGTTTTCTCCACGTTGTTTTATTGGTAGGACGGATTTTAATTCAATTAAATGTAACGTCCGGCGTTATCTGTTGGCTTAGAGTGACAAAAAATGCCATAATATTGCTATAAAGCACAAGCATTTCTGTATTCATTTACACTGCACTTAAGAAGATCGAGAAATGGGATATCATAATATTCGTATTATTAAATATATATATTAATAGGAACATTTTAACGCTACCAATTATTAATATTTTTTTTTAATATAACAGGTCTTCTTTCGCTTTCTCAGAAAATATAATTTGTCCCTTTGCTCTTTCCTCAGTTCAGTGCATTGTTTATAATACCGTTAGAATTACGTTGAAACTGATCAGTTTAATTTTTATTATTACTTTTGCTCAAAAAATAACTCAAATAGCTTATACTTGTTCAACTCAAACTGTCGCTAAGTATTATACTTACATTTCTATATTTTTACACGAAGAAAATATGTAATTTACGTCTTTCTTTAACGAAAAATAGAACTGCTGGAAATTTTCTCAGTATATTCAGACTTGGTATCACTTTCTAAAATGAGCCTTAAGGTGGCCGCCTACCTCACGCCTCGAATACGTTGCAGTGTGTTCGTAAACAGATTTTCTTCTACGAAACAATTCCATGAAAGGCGCTGTTGTCGCTCCGCAGAGTTTGCTGCTTCGTCATCTCGGTCACCCACCACAAACATTCTCGCCTTTTATCGGTTGAAAATATATTGTATTGTACTTTTCGTCCAGTCGACAGTGAGGTCATTACACACACAGCTTTACTCAAGGACAAAAGGGGATGGAGTCTGCCATGGCCTACGTTAAGAACACATCCGAGCGTTCGCGATTTCGGGAAACGCTGGAAAACCGAAATATGATGGCCGGAGCCGGGTTCGAACCCTGGTAATTCCGAATTCCTGCCCGGCGTGTTCCCGTTGCGTCAACTCGTTTGGTTGCATCAGTTGAATCCGACGTTCGAATTACCCCTACCACCTCAAAATCACCCTTCCGCTTGTTCAGGCTGTGCACTCCTGTATAGCGCATCGTCAGCCTTTAAGGGGTAGCCTGTGGTAAGGTAAGATGTCGAGCGGTCGACTGCAGTACACAATCGTCAATAAAATCTGACCTACTCATCAAAATTCAATGAGAGTTTTTGGCCAAGTAGATATTTTATCAGCAGACGTTTATTTATATAGCACTGTGCGGTAGTATGATTTACTTTCTAGTAAAAAATTATAACATTTGTTTTTTAAAAATAAGGGCTTGAAACAACAAAATCTACAAAAGTTGATAACTTATCATTTTTTATAATTCTAACATGATAATATCTAGGCCTCTATTATAACTTATTTTCAAAAATACTCTCGTTTTGTTTGAAAATAATTTTAACATACGTGAACCTCTCTCGCAAAGATTTTCAGATAGTAAAATTACTTTAAAATTAAAACACAATTATTTTTTAAATTCTGTTATTATAGAAGTCTAGATATTTTTATATTAAAAATTATAAAAACGTCAGTTTTCCATTTTGCGAATTCAAGTCCTTATTTTTCTAAAAATATTTTTAAAATTTTTACTAGAAAGTAAGGCTTACTACCACCGCATAGAGCTAAACAAATAAACGTCCGTTGATAAATTAACTACTCGGCAAAAAATTCTCATCGAATTATGATGAGTAGTTCAGATTTTATTGGCGATTGAATATTCCAGTCGTCCGCTTGACATAGTTCATTCCCATAGCCCTTAAAAGTGTTTAAGTAGGCAAACATCATAACTATATATTTTTATCAAACTGTATTACTTTCGTAGCGATACATGTGATCATGGTTTCCTCTTTGTGCGTCAAAGTCAAAACTGGCGTGTCACACTGTCATGCAAAACGTGAAAACTTAATAAAATGATTTACGGTTAACTACCATCCCATGAGCTATACGTAATAAAAAAATGTGTAATCCCACAACGCAATATTTAAATTTCTTAAAATAAAACGAAAACGTACAGGAAATAAGTTGCAAATTCAGCAAATTTTAAAGTACAAAAAATTTCGATAGAAGTTTTTTTTTTTTTTTTTTACTTAGTCCATGGCATGTTATTTCACTGTGGATTATTTCAACTGACGTACGTTAATTGGCTATCTATATTTTTACGGCCGCTTAACATGCAAATGTTTGTTCTGCTGTACCGGTATGAGGAAACTATGATAGCAAAAATTGTTTCGTATGAGGTTAGTGTAAACAGAAGTATCGTCTACAAAACTAACTATATATTATAAAAATATAAAATTAGGAATTTGTCACACTTGAGCACCCTTAAGACGTTTGCCCTAAAATATAATTTTTTACGTAACACATCCAATAAGGGTTTTTTGTAAAGGCGTTTGTCATAATGGCGTTTGCTCTGAAGGCGTTTGCTCCTAAATAAATTTCTCACAATGTTATTGGTCCTAAAGTATTTTGTCCTAAAGGTGTTTACCCTAAAAGTTTATCCATCCTCTTAACATTTAACTTCGGTGTATGTTCTAAAGGCATTTTCCTTAAAAGTATTTCCCTTTAGGTTATGTAAGGTTACGATTTATGTTAGTGGTGAAGCTAGGTTAGGTTATATTGGGATAGGTTTATTTAGGTAAGATAATGTTTCTCCGTCATCTATGAGTCAAATGTTTAAAATGTTAAATATAAGATAACTCTTAATCGTAGATCACAATACCTTGAGAATAGGTTATTATATCTACCATCGCGTCGTTTTCCCTAATGACATTTTCCCTAATCGTATTTTCTGCACCGTCGTTTGCCCTACACAGTAGTTTGCCTTAAAGGTATTACCCTAAAAGTTTGAATCTTATTGAGCACTTAAATACACGTCTAAAGGCGTTTGTCCTAACGTCGACTATCCTAAACATTTTTGCTCTAAAGTCGCCCTAAAGGCGTTTTCTCTAATTGCTTTCTCAGTCAGTATTTTTTTTTCTAAAATCGCCTTCAGGCTTTTGCCCCAATTTTTTCTCAGTCAGACGTTTGTCCTTAGTCGTTCTAAAGTCGTTTGCCCTTACGGCGTTTACTATACCAATTAGGGCAAACACTGTTAGGGCAAACGATGTGTACTGCGTTTATGTATATTTCTCTTATCGATACAGTGATTTCGATATAAAGAAGCTGTTTTAGATGGTTACTTTCGGGATCTCGCTTCTTTTACCATTTGACGAGGCTTTACATATGCAGATAGCTAACATTAACAGGATTACTCGCACGGCCATAATCTTGGGAATAAAAGAGCGCTCTGGACACGGAAAATGGCAACGAGGGGAAAGACTGGGCATACCGTACAGCTCCACCTTATAATAATGTGAAACTAAACAATCAAAACTAAGTTGCCGTATTTGTACTTGAGAACGATAAGGGAAGATCCAGGTCTCTTGATACATAATTGATTATATGTGTGTTTTACGTTGATTGGTAACTGTTTTGGTTACCGAAATAAAGAGACGCATTTCTGTAATTCATTAAATATTCTTTTACAGTGTTGAGAAAGGTAGCATTTATAAGTACGTAACACAAATATGTTAGATGTATGCAATAAGCTTTTATTGCCCACGAAGCAGTTAAACACTGGTATTAACATTACTATGTTAATCAGCAGAGGTAGTATTATTTCGTCAAATGAGATTCGAGCAGCGTTGGTCTTTTAGCTTAAAATTGTACAACTCCATTCTTTTTCTGAAGAGATCAAATTGTTGAAGCGTGGTGAGTGTCCGAACAATTTACGAAATTTGCAGCCATTCCTGGACCCTTGTGGAGTTGTCAGAGTGGGTGGGAGACTAAAAAATGATTGCTTGCCAGAGCAACGAAAACATCCAGTGTTGCTCCCAGCAAAGTCTCACCTCTCCATACTTATCATTAACTATTATCATACCACTTATTTTCATGCTGGACCACAAGCTACCTTGTCTATCATCCAAAGACAGTTTTGGTTAATGAGTGCTAGGCGCTTGATTCGATATTGCATCTCACCGCTGCATGCAGTGCTTCAAATTGTCAGCTAAAATAACTACACCACTCATGGGAAACTTGCCTGGTGTGAGGTTTTCACGAGTTCGACCATTGCTGAAGGTTGGTGTTGACTTTGCAGGACCCTTTCTGACAAAGCCTAGTAAAGCTCGCAAGGTACCTGTCACAAAAGATTACATCTGTGTGTTTGTGTGCATGTCAAGCAAGGCAGTTCATTTGGAAGTTGTGTCATCCCTATGTACAGATGTATTTGTCGCTGCATTGAAAAGATTTCTGTCGACAAGAGGAACCCCATCTGAAATGTTTTCAGATAATGGCACAAATTTTGTTGGTTCTGCCAGACACTTGAAAAGGGTTCATCAAACTCTGTTTTCTGAATCTGCTTGGCGAACATTGCATACCCAGTTGGCTGAGCTCAATATAACGTGGCACTTCAATCCACCAGCAGGACTACAGTTCGGAGGTTTGTGGGAGGCAGCGGTCAAGTCGGCCAAGTTGCGTTTGAAAAGAGTTATCGGAGAACAAATACTTACCTTTGAGGAGTTGACTACACTCTTCAGTGAAATTTCAGCACTTTTGAACTCCAGACCATTGTGTTCTTTGTCTACCGATCCCTCTGAATTTGATGTACTCACTCCGGGACACTTTCTGATCGGTGCGCCTCTCATTTACCAGAACAAGATCTTATGCACCTAGTGGAGAACCGCCTCGATCGATGGCAGTTGATCAGTAAACTGAAGCAATGTGTGAGGAAGTGCTGGAGCACTGAATATCTTCACACACTCTAACAAAGGACCAAATGAAATGCTGTTACTCCCAATGTTGAAGAAAACACATTTGTTCTAGTGAAGAAACCAAACTTGCCTCCATTGAAATGTAAAATCGCCCGTGTCGTGAAAACCCATCCTGGTGAAGATGGCATTGTCAGAGTTGTGACCCTTAAAACTCCAAATGTGGAGCTTGTTAGGCCAGTTTCTAAGATATGTCCATTGCCAATTAATTAAGTGTTTGCATCTATATGTGGCAATGTTTGTATTTTTTCTGACTGTTTCTTGTTTGTAGGTGTTTGTGTTAAAAAAAATGTACATTTTTCGGTGGGCGGTATGTTCATTGTGTCTATGTTTATTGTATAATTATAGTTAAATCTCTGTTACATGTAAGTGGTAGCTGTTTTCTCTATGAATCATGGGATAAAAAAGAGAAAAGAAGTCAATAAAAGATGGTGGGCGGGCGTATCTTGTGTATTTGAGTGAAATAATAAATATTCTCTTTTCAAGTTGTTAATTCAGTAATGAGTAATTTATGGTGAGTGTGGACTGTGACTGTTGTAAAGTTTCAGTATAAATCTGAACGTAGGGACCGCGCCATGGAAAGTTTTGATATTTGGAACTTGTGTTTAGCAAAGCTGTCTACCAGATGTACCCAATCTCAACACACTCGTATCGGGATATCTCAGATAATTTGTTTTATAGTTACTTGAACACGGAGATGGACTTGTTTGCGAGGTCTGCCAATCTTTGTAAGATACAAGACTGGTACGTGATTAGAATTGGCCGTTACAGTAATATTAGTAAATCTCGAAACATTTTGCGCTGTGACGTCCACTTGTCATTTTACTTTTGTTTAATATTTCTGCAAACGTATTTACAGCTGATACTTCATGTGTGTTCACATATTTCAACATATAATATTACGAAATGTTATGTTATTTTATTTGGATGAACTTAAAATTAAAAAAAAAAAAACTCATTATGGAGTCTATCGGTATTTCCATTATTATTCTTGTTTGAATAAATGGAAAAAATTGTTATTCATAATTCTCTGGATGTCATGGCCCAACAACTACGAAGTTTACACGTGCGTTACGTTGGAGGCAAACCAGCTGATATCTGATCTGTCCCACTTTCTGAGATGAGCTCCCACGTAGGTCAAGGATATCTAAGTTCAAGTCTGTCTTAGCAGACACTCTCGCGTTCCGTGTTAATTAATCAACAAACATGCATGTATTATATGAAATTCTTATTCTACCTACAGCAGAGAAAAATGCAACACGAGCTATTATTCAAAAGATAATTAGTCTCAAATCGCAGGAATGCAAATCAACTTGAGGTAAACAAAGAAGCACCTTCGGAACACCATTCCAGCTTTAGACATCATAAAAATCAAACAACTTAACCAAGCCTTGAGAACAAATTTTATGTGCTGAATTCTTCTTGAGTACGGCTGACTTTTTTATGAACCCATGGCCTTCAACCCGTCGAGTACCCAGAATGTATTATTCTGGAAAACATAACTTTAAATCATATCGTAAAACCGAAAAAATTGATAGTTTGAAACCAAAACTTGAGAAATTATAATTACATTATCAGAAAAACAATTGTGAATATATTGTTATACAAAAAAATTCAATAAATAAAAAATTGATTAACCATAATTATTAAGAAAGGTTGAAGAGAATATATTAGCGCTACTTAAAGTAATTTACGTAATGAATATTTAAAATAAAATTATTATTTGAAGAGAATAATTTCACAAGCCTTATGTTTCCAGATAATAAACTCAAAACATAAGGCCTATACCGTATTTACACAATTTTATTTTGCACAAGTTCCAACATTTGAAGAATTTCCACAGCAAAAGTTTATTATAATCGTTATTTTTTTTAACAATTACAATTGACTTAAAAGCTCAATTTTAATCATTGTTTATAATCACAAAAAATATACTATTCTAACGCTATTTTAAATTACTAAAAAATACTGATAAGTCGCCTTCCTTGAAGTTAAACTACTAGTTATCTCAGTAGTTTATTTTTCCGCGACAGTTCAAACAAGTGTGTATAATGACTGCCTGACAATATTATAAACTAATTCTCTTACGCATGCAATAGTGTTAGCTTATTCACTAAGTAGGCCTACTATACCGTAGAATTGGTCAAATGTCAGAGCAGTAGAGTTTTTTAATTTTTACGGAATAAGTTTCAGAAAGACACGATAACAGCCTCGGTTCTGTAGATAGCAGATTAGTAGTAAACGTGTGTGTTTGTTTGAAAATGAAAACATAATAGTTAGAGAAAATATTTATGCCAGCATGTCCTTGAAATCACTGTAGTTTCTTGTGACATGTATGATTAGTAGTGACGATGCTTTATCGCAAGGGAACTTGACTGTTCGCTGGATTTCAACGTACGTTAAGCTTATAAAAAGACACTGGCTTTCGCCTTACGCGGAGCTGTTGTTCTATTTGACTGGAGCCAATAAGAATCCCGCTATTGTAATATTTGATTAATACCGTTGGTCTGCAGACAGCTATGTTGTGTGAAACGTATATCGCCTGATCATACATGTCACAATAAACTACGGTGTTTTCAAGGCCATGTTGGTACAAAACATTTTCACGATACACCATCATCTATAATGTTTAGGTGATATACGTATGACACAACAAAGCTGTCTGCAGACCAATAACTGGCATCAAATATTAGAATAGCAGGATTCGTATTAGCTCAATCAAACAGGGTAACAACTCTGCGTACAAGCGAATTCAAGTAATCTTCACAAAAGCTGAACGTGCATTGAAACCCAGCAAACAGTCAAGTTTTCCCGCGATAAACCACCAGTTCTAACAATAACGTTTCTACTGTATAAAAACTTACCGTTAATTATAGGATAACTGAAACCTTTTCGGGTACATTATTTCTGTAATAAGCAATCCAGACAATGTTTAATACCAAGACCGTCCAGTTTCGTTCCTTCAATCACACCTATACTGAAGTGTTTTTTCTTTAGATTTCCTAACATAGGGTAAAGTAGTGAGAAAAATGTTCTCCCTCCTCTATAAACGTCGGCACAGAACCAAAATTCAGCGAACGAATGCCACTGGGCTCTTATCACTTTCTGATACCGATTTTCCATCTGCAACATTTTCTTGTGCAAGTAACGCTTTAGGAAAAGGTTTTCCACAGAAACAGGTGACCTGACGAGAGAAAGGTATGATCACGTAAAGCATGCACTATAGTTAGGAACCCTATTTTTTTGCGAAAAGAATTTTGCCCCACTTTGTTTCAGTGCCTTACGTACACATCTGCAATTCTGTTTCGTCGATATTGGCAGCGTGTCTTTGTAAAGAACCGTATCTTATATGACTGAACCAATTACAATAACGTTCCTGCAACACCATACGTCTGTGATTTGCCGGTAGAATCCCAAGACTCGCGAGGGTTAAAATATCCAATCACTGACCACGAGGCAGAACTATAGATGTGTACGTAAGATACCGAAACAGAGTGGGGCATGATTCTTTTCGCGAAAAACAGAGGTCCTTAGCTACAGTACAAATTATTCACAAACCTTCCATCTAAAGACACGCGTTTTTTCGCTTTTGGTACGCTGCAATAAAATAAAAACTTGCTACACTAAAAAAAATTGAGGTTAGATCCGTTTACATGTAAGGGAAGAAAATAATCCTGAAATGAAAGGAAAAATTACAGCACACGTGTGCAGTAACTGAGGAATTGGAAAGTAAGATTAATATTCTCAAACAACCGTGGAAAATGACTCGTAAAATGCATGGAAAAGATTCTTTTCAATAAATATTTGAAACCTTGGGAGAATTTGAACAAATACTTTTGTCATCGAATATGTGACACTGACCCTAAATCACTATAAAATATTCCATTGTGTCACTGAAAGATTATGAATCACAGTACACGTTAAAGAAACATCACTGACGTGTATATGAATTTTGCTACAAAGTGCAGGTTTTTCTTCCCCCAATAGAAAATAAAATTTACTCTACTTGTTACGGAATACGTTTACAGTGTGGGGTACAACAGAAACTTAACTTGTCTTCATAAGTAACGCCAGCATATCATCAAAACACTCCCCTCAATTTTTTTTAGTTTATTTTTCATGCGCGAATTTTCGAAAAATCCCAGCTATTATAGCTCGAGCTAGCTAAACCAGTTTCTGGAGCCGGAGCTCTTGTATACGCCCACCGATCTGCCTGAAAGCGGACTTTCCTTATTCTTTCCTTGTCTTAGAAACCCCCCTCCCCTTCCCCACGAAGATAGCCTCGCGTTCCATTCGCTGACGTTTGTTCTTTGTGTTCAGCTTTATTTATGAGCTGGAACCAATGTTTTCCGATGAGAAAATTGCGCTCTACAAGTGCAAGAATATAACGTGAGCAGAAATTGCCTGTTGTCATAATTCAGTATATACGATGTAAGTTTTGCAACACGGAAAAATCATTCGCTATAGTATTTTTTTTTTCTGGGAGAAAAACTATTTCCCGTGTACATTCTTTGCTGCCATACAAAGACGTAGAACCTGCCAAATTCATTGGGGTAGGCAAGATTAACAATTAACATGCCGTACTTGAGAACTCCCAGTAATTTCTTTGTTAGCTAAATTTTACAATTTGTCAGAGAATAAAGTAGACCGGGTGGAGGGTTCTCTCAGATATACGTCAATGAGTCACCAACATTTAAATAAATTGTGAGTCAACGTGAAATTCTGTAAGAAAAATAAGTGGATGTTGTGGCTCAGTTTAATACGCCGCGACACCACAGCCACAGAAATCTAACGTAAGAAATTATTTTGGTGATTCACACGCTTGTCAAGGTTCCAATACTGTGTCCAGACAAATTCCTAAAGCATTATTTTTGTCTTGGGTTTTCTTCGTCTTGAAACAAGCGAACGAGGTGGCGCAACAGTAACATACACTTGACCCGGGATTCCCGGCTACGGCCATCTTGATTCCAGTTTTCCGTGGTTTCCCGAAGTAGCTCCTGGCGAATGCTGAGACGATTTCCTAATAAAGACCATGACTGATTCTTCAGTTCGTGTCATTGTGTCAAGTTATGTGTTATCATGTCTTATAACCTAGCTTTCGACAAGACGTTAAGTTATATCGATTCTCAAAAGTATTGTTATTATAATTTAGTTTGGGGCAAACAAATATTTATTTAGGTGTAATTAGAGTTTCGCACTTAAACGAATATTATCTTGTACCTACTGTTCGGAGAAAGTACATTAGCAGTCGCCGACTTAGCATTAACATTTGGAGCATTCTAATGAACATAAGACTGGTAAATTGTGTGACATCAACGCAGATATATTTTCAGTTTTTCTCCTTAACGTTGGCGTATAATAAGTACCTGTTTAAAATATTGTCATAATTCTGCCTTGGAGTTGATGTACGAACTAATTTTAATTCTTCTAAATTTTTGTATGTATTTTTTGGCTGTGTAACGATTTACAAATAATTCACCACTGTGGATACAAGTGTTGCGAGGGTACAGGCTGTTATTAGTATATCATATTCGTTCTGATCTTACTACAACAAACTACGTGATATTTATAACTAAATGTGGCTAATATTTCCATGAAATTCCACTTTGTACTCTAATGATGTTCCTTTACAGAACCATGAAAAACTTGTAGGTTCCCAGAATCAAAGATACAAGCAAAACCAAGGACAGCGGCCGCATACAAGATGTAAACACCAACATTATATTTCAAAATTTCTCATTATAGTCACTAGATTGTTTTACACTTCTTACAAAACTCAAATTTGTTTTGGTAGTGTAGATATATATGTGTGTATGTGAGTACGTACGAGAGGGAGAAAGAGTAAGTAACTGTTTCTGATTGTCTTGTAAATGTAGTAACGATTTCTTAAAAACCAGTCACTTAATTCGTCTATAAAATGAGTTTAACATTTGGTCTCTCTAATTTAAATAATATCGCAAAATCACTTGAATTCGAAACTGAAGAAAGCCCCAAAGTTATCTTCCAAGAAAGTAATTTGAGTTGTTTAGCTGAGGTCAACTTTTAATTTTGAGCTACAGTGTAATAATATATATATATATATATATATATATATATATATATATATATATATATATATATATATAACTTTTTTTAGATATTTGCTTTGCTACGCACATACTTTAAAAATGCTCATGAATCCCTTTATGTTATATTCAAGCTTAATCTCCTAAGATTTCTTACTTATTTATAAGGTTACTATTTGTGTTATGAAAAATATTGAAAAAGTTTGTAGTTCGGAACAAACCGGTTGATATTTACATTTTGTCAACTGCGTAAAATTTTAAGTTAATTTTTAAACTGTGTCAGGAACTGTTTGTCGCTGTTGCGAAAAATTTTTAGGTCTGAAGAAATACTTAGCTACACATTCTCGTGTGTTCTATTGCCCATAAACTAGTAATAAATATTATACGTAATTCAGAGAGGAACGCAGAAAATGCGTATTTCGGTAAGGATGAAATGGCCTTTCATTATTATAATTCAACAGGTACAAATAACTAACCAAATACAGTAAACACGGATTTACCCATTTCAATTTTGTGTACACTTCCTGAGAAAGCATAAAGTTAAAAACGAAACGTGATTAAGTTTCAATTTGAAATGAAAAAAAAAAAAAATAAATACAGAAACAAACAGTTTAACAGAAGCAAAGATTGATATCGGAAACATAATATTGCCAATCATAGTAATTTCTTAAAGCAATTCATTACACCAAACGGAAAAAAATTGGAAACTTTTTAGCTGTCGCGTCGTAGCTACACGTTTCGGTCAGAATTTTATGTGAGGATAAAAATTGTCTTCGTTATTAACTTTGTGTAATCGGAATACAACTTGCTCGTTGCCTATGGTTAGAGCCAGTGATTTTTGGTGAAAAGAATTCTGCAACAATTTGTTCCAATGCCTAATGTGAACATCTGTTTCTCTGCTTCACGGTCAGTGATTGGAAGTTTTTAACTCTCGACGTCTCTGTGTCCTACCCACAAATCACGGACGTGTGGTGTCGCGGTAACATTGTTCTGGTTGGTGCAGTCAAATAAGCCACGCCTCTGCCCTATTATATTCTGCCAATAACCACGAACCAGAGTTGCAGGTGTGCACGTAAGGCATTGAAACAATTTGTTTCAGAATTCTTTTCACCAAAAATCACTGGCTCTACCTATGGAAGTGCGTGAACACTAAGAACGACATTCCCTCGCTGTTCACTCACCTCATCACATCTAAGTGCTAGGCACTCAACTATCGTTTATATTTCTCTCGGTGAAACTAATTTGCTTGGGTGACAACATCAGAGATACGATGGTGCAAACTTGCTCTATGCGAAAATGTTTCGCGGCTACCTTCGACTTGGTAAATTTTCTGCTTTTGGACTATTGCATTCTGCGCGCCAGCTTTGAGTTTCTCGCGTATTTGCGTATTCCATCTAGATATACATATATGTTGCTACGTCGTCGGGAGCATGTCGACATTCTTACTATTCGCAAAAAAATTATTATTTATCTCAGATGCGTTTGCTACTTTCATTGCTGCAGCATTCATGTCACTTAAAACTAAAACTGCACGCACGCCAAGGAACTAAGATATGAGGCGCGGATAGCACGTCCGTCATCCGTAACTGTCAACTTCTGCTCGGATGTCTCGTTCTGACATTGGCGTCGGCGCACGTCCAGCCACTCATGGGTAGGGCCCGGTAATTTTCGCGAAAAGATTTTTGCCCCACTTTGTTTCAGTCTCTTACGTGCACACCTGCAGCTCAACTTCATGAATATTGGCAGAGTGTTTTTGTGCGGAGTTAATATTCATTTGACTGTGCCAATCAGTACATGGATAACTGTGACACAACACGTCTATGATTTGTGGGTTTAACTTCTAGACGTTGTATGTTACGGAATCCAATCACTGACCACAAAGCAGAGATGCAGGTGTGCACGTAAGACACTGAAACAAAGTGCTGCAAAAATCTTTTCGCGAAAACTACCGGGCCCTACTCATGGGTAGAGGCCGGAAAAAATCCCGGGTTCACTGACCTGTAGGCTGCCTGCAAGAATATTTGTGGAATTGTGCAGACAATAGCTGTTCATTAGCAGCTCACTGACAGTCAAATGGGCCTGTACTCAGTTATAGTTTTATTATTGGCTCGGTTACATCCAGGAAGTGTCGAGTAAGTCAACTGACAATTGTGAACGTAATACATGCCTATATAGTAGCTGGAATTCCAGCTTGCGCCTGCGAAATTTTCAGGTCTCTACTCACGGGTTTTCCCTGTCAAATAAAAATATATGTGCAAACATTTTCCAAGTAGTACTAGCGCCTACACTAGGCGAGTCCAAACCAACCGATCACCGCATTTGTGTCACCTGTTCTCGACCCGTCAGCTGCTGATAATAATAATTCCATGGCCTTTCCCCATATCGCACGCCTGCGTAGTTGCAGTGATTTCTTCATTGTTTGCAGACACGACAGTAACTAGTTTATTTCTCTACCTAATAAGTAGGGCCCGGTAATTTTCGCGAAAAGATTTTTGCACCACTTTGTTTCAGTGTCTTACGTGCACACCTGCATCTCGGCTTTGTGGTCAGTGATTGGATGATGTAACACCCAGCGTGTGGAGGTTAAACCCGCAAATCACAGACGTGATGTGTGGCAGTTATCCGTGTACTTATTGGCACAGTCAATTAAATAACGACTCTGCACAAAAACACTCTGTCAATAGCCATGAAGTTGAACTGCAGGTGTGCACGTAACGCACTGAAACAAAGTGGGGCAAAAATCTTTTCGCGAAAACTACCGGGCCCTACTAATAAGGTAAGATCATAGTTTATGTCTCGTCGTCAGCAAGGTCACTACAGACGGCGACACACAACTTGACTTAGTGAAATAAACTAGGAAAGAAATACACTATTGTCTTTGTTAAGAAATCATCACAGAATTGCCTCGAGCGATTACGGGTAACTATGGAAAACCACAATCATGTATGCCGGGCGGGGAATCAAAACCGGGTCCTTACGAATGCGAGTCCAAAGTGTTACCGTTGTGCCACCTCGCTCGGTTATTCTATACCAGGTAGAACAATAACGTACGTGATTGGCTGAAGGGCTTCGCCTGCCATCATACAGCAACAGGTTTTAACTATGGAATAAATTATTTAAAAATTCTTCGCGATAAATGAAGTTAAAAAATGGCTCTTTGTAACCAAATTTACTAAACATTAAATGTCCTGAAGAATAATGCGACAGAACAGGAATTATTAAAAAAAAATCATAAACTTATTTGTAAACTGTGAACTTAAACGTTACACTTTACGTATTAAATACTTAACATAAACGTGTTCGCAGTGTTGTTGTGTACTAAAGTTACAAAACTGGGATTAAAACAACGCTTAACGTTTGTATTTTTCCATAAGCCGAGCGTAGTGGCGCTGGTTGTGGCAAAACAATGCACTCGAATGCGGGAAGACACGGGCTTGATCCCCAGTCTCGGCAATGCTCATTTCTGTCCCTTGTTTTTCAGATGCAGCGCCAGGAGAGTGCTGAGGTTGTTCCTCGCAACAGGCTACGGCCGATTCCACCTACTATTGCTGTTCATCAGAACCACTTTGCTGTCCACTACAAGTTAAGTACGCCGCCTATCACGCACTTCAAGTGCGTTGTATTGTGCGGGAAAACTTTTCCAGGTAACTACAGCCATTGTAAAAACGTACGAAAAGAAAACTATCTTCGGACAAGAAAGTAATGTCATTGTTATGACACAAAATTCATTAACAACACTGTTTCATAGTCCTCTGACATATCAAAAACGCGGCCTTTTTGGAATACCGTACCCAAACATACTAATCGGATGTATTAAAAACTTAGAATTACGCACTGAACTTTGCCACAGACTTTCCTACAGTAAAATATATATAGTCGCCGCTTACTTACAGTCCAATAGAAAGAAATGGATCGGCGGGAATCTTGTACGCTATTCTAGTGCTAGGCTCGTAGTGGCGATGTGGCAATTTATGCGCTCCTTAAGGTCGCCCTTATAGCTGCGATGATTCTGAGTGTCTAACTCGCAGGTAGGTGGCGCCCTTAAGCCTTGCCTATAACTACTGCAATCACGAAAAAGTGAACACTTTTAAACCCCTGTAGTATTTTATTTTCAGCCGACTGGAATTTTTCTGTCACATGTATTTTTCAAACATGGCCGCGTAAATAATAAATACAGTGCATCAATTCCACTGTTCTTAAAAGTCGATTTAATACATTTTTTTAAATTATTATTCTTGACAAGGTGATCTTAGAAACCGCTGATTTTAATGTGAAATGCTCGTACATACCAAGGTAAATTGTTCGTGCCGTGCATGATTGAAAGATTGAAAATATCCTGTGACAGACCTAACAAACATTTCTACTGTGTACTATCTATATAGACACCATTTTATTTACTTAAATGGAAACAGTTTTATTCGTATATTTTATGAACTTCGGACAGACGTGAGTCAGCAACACAAAATAACCGCAACATTGTTCGTTTAGATCAGACATAGGCAATCTTTTAAGGGGAGGGCCAGATAAATAGAATAAGAAACCGTTATTATATTCTAGCTACACAGAAAATACATGCTGTCCTATGTGTAATTGTATGGGTTATTCAAAACCATGTCGCGGGCCGGATTAACTAGCCCGAAGGGCCGCACTTGGCCCGCGGGCCGTACTTTGCCCAAGACTGTTTTATATATTAGGCTAGCTAATATTGCGACACTATTCCAATCATTTTTCATTCATAAGCCAAACAAAAGCCGATTCATTTCACTCGCATTTATTACGCCATGTCCCCTATCGGGACAGTAAGTGCCTCGTCAGCCGTTTTCGGACAATAATAATTTACATTGCATAACCTTTACCACAATGGCCTGTGAATTTTTCGCCACAGGTATTGAATGCCGGAGAGAAAGTAATAAACAAACCGCTCTCAGTCGTGACCGGCAAGAAACAAAAGCATATCAAACAGTCGGTCCAAACCACATCGTTTCTCGGTGTGAAAGTTTTTGAAATGCGATTTCAGCCTTCCTTTCTCAGAGGTCATATGCCACACAGTGGCAAACAAATGAAGACATATCGGCAGATGTATGTTATGTTACATGACTGCAGATTCAGAGACGCTCGTTACAACGGCGCCGGGTGCTCATCTCGAACGCGTTGTGAACAAATCCTGACAAAGACGTGCCGTATTATAAGAAACTGTTTTGTTTACAGTCAGCATCCCGTGACGGCAATATCTAATGATTAAAATGTTCGCATTTAAGGCGATTCTGCACAAACGCTGCACACGTGGAGTTTGAAAATCCAAGACGCAGGTGGCTATTCCACACGAACGTGTTCAAGACGTTAGATTTTGGTGCATTACTGTTCATTTCTAATATTAGTTCCTATCAGATAGTATGTGCTGCGGGCACGTTTCAACTGCTTATGAACGCCAGTGTATACTGGTTAGCATTAGGGCGCTGGCGTCGTAAGGGCGCGGTCTGCCGCAATTTTCATCACCATTATTTTATTTTGTATTTGTACCAGATATTTTTTTCTTGTTTTAGACACAAAATGTGTCTAAATTTGGCTCTCATGAAATTTTTTTACCTCTCGTAGTTTCGCGTAATGGCTTCTTAAAGCCATATTTAAAATGTTTCCGTTTTAACGACTACACTAAAACCAAATGATATACCAAACTCAAAAAAATCACAGTGGATAAAGACATTGCAGGCTACAATGACATGCTTATAAAATTAAATAATAAAAATTATTTGTACTTAAAAAAATATTGAACTTTTTAAATTTTTATGTTCAGTTTCAGCATTTTTTAAATTAATTTTTTAATTAATTTAATTGGAAGGTGTAGGGTGTCGCCAGTATTATTTTTACCCGAAACCACTAAACTTATTTGCATTACGTTTATATACAACAAGAACACACACTTGAAACTAAGCTTCTACAATTTTAATAATTCAGCACGCTTGCTAGGAACATGATTTTCGGACCTCTGAAAATGGCTAAAAACGGCTTATTCAGTCTGCCGTAACACCGAAAATACCACGTGGATTAGTAAAGTGCAAAACTAGATGCATGCGTTGTATTTCACTTAATACTATCAACTATTACATTTTTACTGTCATCGCTTAAAGTCCCATTGGATAAAGACAACAACGAAACCCTTGCGCGCTGCTAATAGAGACGATATTATTCTCGTGGTACTCAGGTTATAGTCGCTCCGCTGCTCCCAAGTGTCAAACGCGGAAATTTTAAACCGGTACACACTCCTCTTAAGACATTCCCAAATATTTTGTAAATACAAATGACCGGACAGTACCACATTTCAAGACTATATATTTTATCAAAATGTTGTTTCCTCGCAACATAGATATTATATGCACTAACTTCTGTACAAAAATTTCAGTAAACTCCAAATGGTTTTACCATTTTTCTCATCCGTCGTCATGCATGCTTGACTCGTTTATAGTAGACGTGATTAATTTAACTCTCTTGGCCATTTTCAGGCCTATTTTGTTCATTATTCGTATTATAATTTGACTAATACTGTCAGTCATTTTCACGCCTATAATTTAGCTCAAGATAGTTTGACCAGCTACCTCAAATGCCATCATGCCGACCGTGGTAAGGCAGCGCCTCGCATTCGGTTTCCCAGGGTTTTTGTGTAATCTCTCTAGGCGAATGCGGTATGGTTCCTTAAGGATATTCACGTACAAAGAATGCATAGATTTATATTTGTACGGCATAGTATTATTTTATAGACGTTATTTGTGACTATATTCTTCAACTGTCAAAAATATTTAGCTGTCGCAGGCTTTCCATAGAGGTATGTCGAAGTCAAAATTTGCAAGTTACGGGCGCATACAAGTAACGAAAACCATCTAACTGAAATGAAATAATTTACACTGAAATGAGATATTACAGACTATATGCTAACATATTTAAAAATACATAACATAGCCCTTTTGTCATTAAAAATGGCAATAAATGAAGAAAATTGATTTTTTTACATAGATCATACAAAAGACTTAAATTATGTTATTTAAAATATATTAGCATACGGCTAACAATGCCTAATTTCAGTGTAAATTATTTTATTCGAGTAAGTTATGATTATTTCTATGTTCACGTATCTTGCACATTTCTACTTTGACATGTCACCACGGGAAGACTATGAGAGCGAAAGAAATTTGTCAAGTGAAAAATATAGTCACAAGTAACGCCTATAAAACCAACACTAGTGCACTAATATGAAATTATGCATTTCTGTTACGTGAACACCTTTAAGCAGTCCCTGTCCGACTCCCAATCCCTTCCCCCATGTACCTCAACCAAGGTCTTGTGCTGTTCGAGGGCACGTTTATATATATATATATATATATATATATATATATATATATATATATATATATATATATATATATATATATATTATTCAAACGTAGATTAATAAATATTAAAATTATTTATTTAGACCTACCATGTCCAACTGGTGAAATTAGTGAAATGATGGGTGTCACGAACATAAACATGAACTTCTTTGCCAAAAGGGGATGCAAGATATAGTACAAAAATACCGGATAAATATGTCCACCACGAAACTGTATTAGCTGCATAGTTTATTAAACTAAGCCTACTGGCCAAGTAATTGTTGTCAAATAAGTTGAAACTAATTAAGAGGGAACTGAAGTTTTCTTCCAGGAGAAGAGAAAATGCATAACTCTACGAGAAATAAGACGAAGACTGTCTTGGCTACAGAAGAAATCGAAGACAAGAATAAGGAAAAATAACGACTGTTACCTTAAGCAAGTGTGTATGCAGAAGTTATGGTGTGGCCAATTTTATCCAACGCTCGGGAAAACCTGGGAACCGGTTTTTCTGCATAAAACCGGTGGAGGAGCAACAGAGGGAATTTTTCGTTCGCATATGTACTGCGTAATATCCAAAGGTGGAATACGCAGATATCAAGGCTAACAACAAATGCGTACAGTTAGTATAATACCTCTTGTTTTTTTTTCTGGTACTCACAAACAAATTGTTTTTAGAGTACTTATTCTTCGAAGGTAATGTTACTTATTAGTTCTGCCACCCAGTATATATTATTATGTAGCAAAGCGGCCTAAATAACGTATTTTTTGCAAACCGAATTCAAAGCATTTTCTAATATAATATATCGAACTAATAACAACCTCGACACATTGTTCAACATTGAAATCAAAGTTACCAGTTGGAGCAAAAAGTGATTATCTGTAAACTACAAAGAATTATGACATAATAAATCAGTTTTATGTTTACCTTTCGTATATTTATCCACGTGCTTTCGTATAACAGGAAGAAACTATGAATGCCACTTATGTTGTAATTGGGTATTTCTGACAGCACTCATTAACTCATGTATTGTCCTACATAGATTATGGGTTTAAAACTAAGAATACGTTTTAATCGGCCCAGAACTTATTTAAGTCTTAGTTTTTTCTATAGACTTATAAATTCAGGTACCGTACATTGTGATAACAATTTAACACTTAGTTTTATCACAAATATTGCATTAACACTGAAAAAAAACAGTAAACGAACTTAGTATAACGTCCAAGTGTTTTTAAACAAATTGTGATTATACGTACCACTTTTCGTCTCCATGAACTCCTTGTAGCCGTCGACAATTCCCCTTAACCCAGTCGACATGTTGCCGGCTCACTGTCCTTGGACTGCAGATCTGAAACTGAGAAAGAAAAATTGTTCATAAAGGTTAAGCCAATTTATCATCACAGCAACAATGGAACAATATCGCCACTGTATAGTGTCAGAGAAGGTTGTTTGTTACTTTAGCCGTTACCTCTATATTAAAGTGTTCTTAATTAAGATTACGGATTTGTCAGATTGTGGTTTCTTTTGCGTTGATGGTGAATGTATAAACACGTAAACAAGCGTAAATTCGTTAAAATTTAATTTAAAATCGCTAGTAGTGCCGAAGTTGTCAACAGTTATTAATTTTTAAAAGACATGACATTTTAAACAGCATAAAAATTTTGTTTTATATTATCTATGATACAACATACATACTTTTTTCTTCTAGGCGTAAAATACGGAGTTACCGGTATTTTTTTTAATAACAAGGAAAATTATTTAGTTTCCCAGTAGGCCTACTGTTGCGTTTTTAATTTTAACTATCGATATGTTCTGCCTTGAAATTGAAATGGTATAGAATAGAATGTGGCTACTATTTAACTGCAAGAACGGACTCTGAACTTTTGCCAACGCGGGAATGCATACTTTTGAGTTAGTTGGTTTATTTTATATCGGAATGGCTATTAAAAGTATTGTAATCAACTCTCAAACAAATAACCAGTCTTGTGTACAATTGCGTGACGGAATTCTCAAAGTTTACTGTAGTTTCAATTTGCATTTCAAGTACCATATTTAAACTTAATATCGATGCACCTTACTGATTGTTGAGGCAGTATTTTCGTACATACTTGCTACGCTCTGTTATACTTTTTACCTTATGTAGTTAAATTTATAACATTTGACTAGTTTTTGGTCGTGAAAATGTCCTTCAAATGGATCCATTCATCACTAAATATAACTTTACACATATTGTTGAATAAAAAAAATTTTCCTATTTTTTGTGATGATGCAAGTACTAGTAAGCGTTAGATGCATAAATAGCTAGAGAAGCTAAATTGAAACATGACATACTCTCTGTTGTAAATTTATGAGAACAATGGTTTTAGATGGTAAAGAAATTATTATTTTATTCCATCTTCGGTGAATATTAGTTAAATGTCTATGCTGTTACCAACAATAAATAATTCATCGCAACTATCTAGTTATATTAATCCATCCGTACACATTTTATGAATTCAAAATATACGTAAATTAGAAATTTCGTTCTTTATTAAATACGATTTTTTTTTGTTCTCAATAATATAGTAATGTTTTTGTTGTGTTGTTTCATCTCATCTTTTTAGCCAGTATGTAATTTTTTCACAACTTTAGATTACTGTTTACTATCTAATTATTTAATTTTTCATATACAAGCTCTACCAAAGCTAATTTAACCATGCCAATAGTTGAAAATTTTTCAATTGAGGTATGAGCCCTGTAGGGTAAACGTTTTCTCTGAGCTTAACCGGCACTTATTTTGTAAAAAGTTTCAAAAGTGTTTTTGTATCACTAACGGCGTAATTTTGTAATATTAACGTACACTTTTATTCAAAACATACAATTTTAAAACACATCTTCGTGCATAAAACGCACAGGAAAACTAGTGCACTAGTTGTGAAGGAAGTACCTCGAGTAAGTTGGAAAATTTATTAATGTGCACGTGAGAGAAGAACAGCGCTGTTAAATTACGCTGCCGGACGGGACAATTTTTGGCGACTCTAATAACAGACTATTTATACGTCCAGGAACAAACCTGCGAAGGATTAGAACACCCGGCAAGTTCACCGTTGCGAACATTCTTGACACAGAAAAGGAAACGCCGCGCGTCGTTCGAAGTGTCTGGAGAAGATGGCCTTGTTGACAGAGCATACAAGGCTAGACTGCTGAAATTCTGCGTCTGTACCATGGTCAGTCAGACAGGTTCATCTTAAAGGCCCGCCGAACTACTTCCTGCACTTTACGCGTGAAGAAAATAAGAGAAATTTTGTAAGCGCTTAGGAGTTAGTTGACCTGGCGCGTGAGACGTGCAGTAGCGAGGTACGGGAAGTATTTTATCTTCTATAACTATTAAAAATGTTTCCAATGTGTTTATCTACGAAAAGAAGATACACTTCAAACTGTATCCCTATGATTTTAAAACTACCGTCCAGTAGTTACAAACATGTTTTCCAAGGTCCTCAAAAGTTTTAAAAATTACTTTTTTCACATTGCTGTACCTGAGAAAATATCAACCGTAATCGTAAAACTATATTATAGAAACCTGTACTAGACTTTAACTCATAATTTCCACAAATAAAATAATGGGATCATCGCTTGAAGTCCCATTGAAAAACACTTTCTACGAAAACACTGCACGCAAGTTTAGTACTCCGCGCCTAGAGGCGATGAAGTGTTTGACGAACGTGTCATATTCGACTTATAGCCATCCCCGTTTCCGTGCCTCGAACGTAAAAAAAAAAAAAAGCTAGCGTCCGCTAACTCTTAAGGTTGCCGCCTATTTACGCGCTTCAAATGAGGATGCTGTGTGTCCGAAAATATGTTTTTATGACAGTTGTTGAAGAAACAAAGAGCCGTGTTGCTTTCACCCACGAGATAGTACCTTCTATAAACAGATTGTTGAAGGAATAGTCCAGAGTAGTACTAACAACTAAACTGTTTTGTTGTCCCTATTTTAACACAAGTATGGTATCTCCAACTATACTCTTTTTTTCAGTGGTCGGTCCACGGTTTCAAACACAGATTCGCTTGCCCTGTGAGTATGCGTTGTAACCAGCCACGCAACTAATATTGGTGTAGGTTACGTCGCATGTGGTAAACCACGGTTCTACCAGAATTTATGCATTGGTACTACAATAATCGCCTGTCTGCTGCAAGTTGTTTTCCAAATCTTTGAGGAGTAAATTATGTTTAAGAATTATATTAAATCCATTGGTTTTAGAAAGTGAAGATAGAAAAGTTGGTAAGGGATACATAACGTACCCACACTCTCCCCTGTTTATCGACTCGATTAAATTTATTTACTTCGACCGTAGGAGCTTATAGAATGGGGCTCGCTAGGACCCCTGTAGACACACACTACATGCCCAGAGATCCCAAATGAATGGCTCGTTTATGGTGTAAAGTAAAGACCTTGTGGTCACGCTATAATATATTTGCAGTTGCCCTACACAGCACTGTAAAAATTGTTTATACTTTTAGAAGAGCATACCTTGAAAACCCAGTTACCAAATAAATTCATTGTGAGATATTTTAGTCATAACGCTTAACACCGAGGTTTTTAAGTGCTGGTGAGGGGTGGCATTAGGTGAGAATGGAGCAGCGCCTGAATGAAAGGGCGGGGGAAACGGATAATCCCCAAGATACCCCGCCGACCAACGGCATCGTCCGGCACGATTCCCACATGCGAAAATCCGGGAACCAACCTCGCCGGGGACAGAACGCGGATCGCCTTGGTGGGAAGCGAGTGATCTGACCATTCGGCCACCGCGGCTACGAAATTTCTTTTAAAACTATAATGATCATTCTTGTAAAAAAATAAATCGTATATGTTTATAAAATTAAAATATTTTGACTGTATTTGTTTTCGTAATAAGGAAAATAATTACAATTTAAGTACTTATTTAACTTTGGTCATGAAACTGAACTTATTTCGTAATTAACTTTTAAACAAATAAATTCCACATGTTTTAATATAAAACAAAACATTGTGGAGTACCACGCCTCCCACTTCTAGACCACCTTGTCTATATGCCACGTGACGTTTATTATTTCTATAAATTCAATGTATATTTCAGTGATGTAACTGTTTATTTAATTTTAAAGAGCACACTCAACCTGCTACACTTTAAGATTTAAAAAATATGTATTCCAAAAATCAATGTAAATATAAACCCGTGTCTTTGAAGCGTGCGTCAAAAAATCACATTCTTTGAAACAGACTGTGACATTCCCCAAAAACTTATTTCGAATTGGATAACCCAGGTGTGAGACAAAATTATGCTCCAACGGTAAACGACGCGCAACTTTGTAACATAATCACATTACGAAATCGGTAGGCGATATGTTTGCCAAACTCCGCGTCTTGTCGTATTTGGAAAAATAAAAGTTGAACCGGTTGTTCGAGTGAGACCGGTCACGCAGTAACGTGTCTACCATTTGATAGTTCGTTGCTCTGGTCCAGGTCAGGTTCTTTGAAGTTGGTTTTCCCAGACTATAACAGAGCCCGTAGCCAATAAAGATTATTTTCCACTTTTCAGTGGCTTCGATTTAATCACTACCAATTTTATACAAATGGAAACAAATATTATTACGATTATAAAATTAACTTGCCTTTTTTTTCAAGGCACCTGTTGACCGCTGATTTAAAATAAATAACTGAGGATGATTTCGGATTCCATTTCATTTTACAAATATAAATATTTCTTTGTCTGACACAGTTAAACACTCAAATTTTAAGCTGAATTTCTTTGCGTGCTTAAACATAGATTACTCACTGTGCGCTGACAGATAAGCTTTCGTTGAAGGACGCCGACTAAAAATGGAAGCAAAATCACTTCCAAATTTTCCGTGCATCTGGATATGTTAACTAAAAATAATTACCATACTATAACGGTTGGTTCTCCCTGATTTAAACTAAACGTAATTTCGGGTTACCACGAATCAACTGCACACATATGAGTAAAAGATTTCTACGGTTCGAATTTCCATGTTAGATATTCAGTGTTATTTGCAGCAAACACAATCCTGCTAAAGTGTTACGGTATCGTACTATCAAACGTGTAGTAGTAAAGTTTTATGGAGGAATAATGTTAATGGAATACTTCTAAAGGGATAAATTTTTAAGAAAAACCTATCACAGAAGTCTTCTCAACAATTCATTTTTAGGGACACTACAGCAGTTTTAAACCCTTGTCCATTGTGTTAGGATGAGTCCGTTAAAAAATGCTCAGTGGGGAATGTGTGTAAAGTAGCGAGGGTATCAGGAACTACAGTCTTTTAGTATCGTCTAAACACTAACCTCAGGGTCAGTGACGGCTACTTCCAGCAGCTAATCTAGGTAAGTTGTTGTCATAATGGACTATCGTTCCTCATTACATAGTTCTTTTACCTACATTCTTCACGGGTCCTATTTTAATGACGTGCCCTGAATTTTCTGTAACGTAAGTTGAAATTCCCGTTAGACAAATCAAATTACGGGAAATATTTTCTGTCACATGAATTCGAAAGAAAAATTATTGTTGAATAGTTTTTTTTCCTTTGAAAGCGTAACCTTCAGAACTGACATTGATTCGCCATCTTAATTCCATGGCTGCAAGCTTCATATGTATGTCTCTCATAAATTCGGCGAATTCACTAATTATTTTCAGATATTACAAGTATGATTTAAAATGTTATTTCTCTACAGTTTAATGTTTATTTTTTCATTGAATGTACTTACTTAAATGTAACCATGCATCCTCTAAGACCGAAAGGTTGAATTAAACAAATGTACAAGTCCCGTTGAATCGGCATTGGGGTACTATAATCACGATATGTAGGCTGAAACAACTGTGTGGGAAGTCACAGTAAATTATCCGTGGCGAGATATACCAGGCTGAGCAAGATTCCTTGGCCTCGTTCCTGAGTGGTAAGATACTAAGAGGGCACAAAGTATAACAAAATTACCGAGAGTAGAATAAGCTAGCTTAAGACCTGTGTTTGGCTTTGAAACAGGGGTAAAGCTGCTGTGCGATGCCTTAGGGAAATAACATGTTTTTTGATGGTGTACGAGGTAAACTTATCACATTTGAAAGCCATATTAAGTGATTTTGTATTTCTGCCCTTCCTGCAACATTAAGCAACGCGTGAAAATTAATACTTCCATGAACCTAGGTTTCGGTGTGTATACGCCAATGAATGGATAACTTATCGCTGTTACAAGTTTTCAAAAGTTTAAAATATACAACGGAAATTTAAATATGGTTAACACTCAGCAAATATTTCAATTCCGAGTCAACTTTTTCTGTTCGCGAACACAACGTTAACAATTTAAGTCACTGTTTGCGTTGCACATGGTAGGAGAGAAATCAACCTGGACATTAGCGTGAAAAGTTGGATTACTTGCTGGTTAATTTGATTCCTTAAATCACCGTTGAAGCCAATAGTAAATCAGTGTTGTTTGAGAATTAAGAAGTTTGACCAAAACAGTGATACAGCCTTCAAAAGTACCATTTGAACATAGGCAGGTAACATTGCCAATTGTAGCAAAATCGAAACTGTATTTTACCATCAGTCATAAGAAACACAAGTTGAAGAGTATCACTACACATGGTAGTGTCCAGACTGGTTTGACAACAGCAGAGAAGTTTTACACGCAGTTGAGGGGAGTGCCAGTTTGTTGAGGGGTGAGTTGCCCGAAAACATTTATTTTTTTTTCAATAACGTTTATATTTTTATCATAAATTGTTTGTCTTGTAGACATACACGGTTACTTTTCTTACTGTAATGAAACTTGTTTTTTCATGCATATTTTTATATAATAGCAGGTCCAGTCCAAATTTTAATAAAATGGTTTAGTGCTGGGAAGGAATACCAACAAACTTAACGAAATGAAATAATTTAAACCGAAGAACAGTATCACGAATTACACCAAGACATCTATAAAACCACGTTGATTATTTTTGAATCAAAAATTTATAATTATTAAAATATATGGTTACAAATATTCTGTATTTTTTTTTTAAATACAAAAAAAATATCCGAATCAGTTTTATACACGACTTTGTGTAGTCCGCGACACTATTATTCAATGTAAATAATTTTATTTGTCTAAGCCAGATAATTTTCCTTTTTAGCAAAGAAACGTTTCATGCAAATTTGGATATCAACATGAATTATACGAAAACTATGAATGCAAGAAACAATTCCTGTACAGAAAAAAGTTACAATGTTTGTCTACAAAACAAACCATTCCTCGTGCATACATAAAAATTATTATAACAATTGAAATTGTTGGTAAACTCCGCCCTTAATAGAAGTTCTCAAGGGGAAGACAGACGCCAGTTAAGCGCCTTGCGCATAGAGGCGATAAGGCAATTAGAAACGAGTAAAAGTCGACCTTACAGTCCACGGCGTATCGCGGTCGTTGTTGTCCAATAGTATGCAAACTAGATCTGTAACAGTATGTAACAATAGCACACGTCTAAAGTCAAAGGACTGAACTACAGACGCTGATATATATTTTTCTCCTTTACCTTCAGGAGATTAATCGTCGATGTCTTAAAAACGTCATTTTTAGCCCTTTTGAATATTTTTTCTCTCTAATGAGATACGAGAGGGCTAAAGTAAAAAATAGCGTCTACAGACTTATACTTTACATGGAAAGAAGCTATGTTACCAGGACAATTGAAGACCTCGGGGAAAAAATAATTACGACCCACATTGCACGGCAGTCGATGTAAAAAAAAAAAGATACATCCGTAAACGTAAAAGAAACACTTATTTACAAAACACGTATACAGTTTATGTTAATCCACGTAATAAACGATAAATTTATGTAACTCTTTTGTCCATATTTGACATACTTTATTACACCTAAGCTGAAAACGACAGGAATTATGGTTATCGTTATTTACTCCTGAGGTCTCAATTATTTTCAGACATACGTGTATACGCACAAACATTGCGCTTACAGAAAACATCTTGGTAGAGAGAGGTTTATAAAGCGCCCAATGAACGGCTAACCAACTGGGCTGAGACAGGATCAACTCACCGAGAAGAAGGCCAACTACAGCTCTGTAGACGAGCGCAGGTAGCTAGCTCATTCCTGTGCGGAGATACAAGACGTACTGACTGGTGGGGAGCAACGTATCGAACTACAACAACTTCCCCGCCCGGAAGTTGCGGACCATCCACCTCTGGGCGACATTGAAAACTGAAATTTTAGTTGGACGCAGTCCGGTTAGCCCTCTCGATGTCCTCCGTCGTCGAGGTCGTTGAGTCGTTGCCTCCGGGTCGATCGCCATTCCCCTCGTCAAATTCTGGATATCTGTTAGGCGCGCGGAGGGCCGCGGTTGGCGTAGTGGCTAAAGAACTCACCTCCCACCAAGGCACACCGGGTCTGGGTCGGTCCTCAGATTTTCGTATGTGGGAATCATGCCAAACAATGTCGCTGGTCGGTGGGTTTTCTCAGGATCCCCTGTTTTCCACACCCCTTCAATCTGGCGCCGCTCCGTACATGTCACTCCTAACCAGCGCTGAGGTGCTGATCAAAATCTCTTCAGCTAATCTTATATGTACATTCACAAACGTCAAGCACAGACAAGTATCAACAATCCTTGCACTACACATTAATAAATCCCCTGAAGTGACCAAACGCCTGCTCTCAGAATAACTGCCCGACATGAGTGAGAGATTTTGGTCAGCGCTTAACATCGAGGTCTTCAGCTCTGGTGAAGGGTGACATGAGGTTAATATGGAGCATCGACGGAATGAAGGTGCGGCAAAAACGGGAGATCCCCGAGAAAACCCGCCGGCCATCGCCATCGTCCGGCACGATCCTCACATTCGAAAATCCGGGGAACCACCCTGCCGGGAATCGAACCTGGAACCCTTGGCCTGACTACTCGGCCAGAGCTCCCCCCTCCCCCCCACCTCCTCCCAGGAACGGCAATTATCTGTACGCAACTTTGCTCATTACTTCCCCCACTCTTTTCTACGAACATACTCTGCTTTTGGCGTTGCTTACGCGTATGCGCAAGCTATTCACGGTAAAATGAGCACCACTATTGAAGAAAATAATATTAAAAATAAAATAGGTAATTAAAATATGCAGAAATATCGAAATTCGGTGCTCAAAATCTGTTAACTGTAATCATAGAAACCAGTTTGTGACATATTTTTAGCAGACATGTTGCAACTCTGAGCGTTTGTGGTGAAGTATTTCTGACGCTGTATGTGTATGTAACATACTTCGGCGCAAAAAAAAAATTAAATAGATATAGTAATAATAATACGCCACTCTAGTGAAACATTTGCTCACAGTTGTTAATAATATGTGGATGTATTAATAAACCGTTTAACGTTTTAGTAGTGTTAAGGTTCCCTAACTGCAAATTGGAGCGTTTAAAGCATTTATTGCTTGTTTTAATAACACGATACAAAATGCAATTATTATAGCGTGGGATTAGTTTAAATAGTTGAATATCGTAAAAAATAACTCAAAATCTACACCATCGCAAAATTATTTATTTGCAAAACATTAGGTTGCTTGATTATTATTCGACAACACGCCAAAGGACAATCAATTTTTCAAGTGCCATAAGATGCATGTCTTCAAATTTTAAACATTCTAACCATTTACGAAAAATGCGAGCGTACTTTCTAGAATAAAAAAGTAGGTGATAGAGAATAATGTTTCGAACTACGTTACATCGTTTTACCACTGAATAAAATAATTATACACAAGATGTTGCGTATTTTGTGTATTACTATGTCTCTCCAAACAACACATAAACAGGTGCGCCGTTATTTTCCAAAACCTCTTACATGGGAAACTTTGTTCATTCAGATTAATTGTATCGGTGTTAAAATAACGTGAGTTACTGTCACTAACACAGCACTTATTCCTTGTCTAGAGAAAAAAATAAATTGTGCATTATGGGTTCTATTCCTAGTACTTTTTAGAGTAATTCGAAACATTGAAACGTGATGAATAAAATGCAATAGTAAAGCAGTGATGTTTTATCAGACCGTGCTCTTTGTGTTCGATCATCAACAGTGGAAGATAAATGACACTAATCAAGCAGCTCGGTAATTGTGGAGATTGTTTATGTCATCAGATGTGAAACGTGCCCATTCGGTAAACTACACGTAGCGATACAACTGTCGACATTATTTTAACAAGATACCTACACCGAGCGAGATTGCATCCGACCGCTTGGCTAAGTGGTTACCTCTCCTGACCGCTAGGCCAAGGGTATCGGGTTTGATTCCCGGCCGGGAGACGACATTTAACGCCACTTCTTCGGATTCATGACTGCGTGTTTATGTTCGTCTTGACTAATTACAAAAAAAAAGCCTCCATACAGTTACGAACTACAACAAACAAATACAAATTAGCATACTTGGAGGCACTTGAATTTGCCAACTTACAAAGGGTAATAATGGCACAGTGGTAAGAAGATACCCTAGCCATTGTACAAAATATTTTTTTACAAAGGTGACGCAATGGCAACTGTTTTACTTGCATTCGAGAGGACCCGTGTACGATCCCCGGCTAGTGCTATACTGATTTCTTTTTTCCATGGTTTTCCGAAATCTGTCCAGGCAAATGCTGGAATGATTTCTTAACAAAGGCCATGGCCGACTCCTCACCCAGTTTCTGTCGGTATACCAAAGTCGTATGTCTGTCTCTAATGACTTCGTTGTCGACGAGACATAAAGCCGACTTACTTAACAAGAGAACCACGTGCATATGATATTTTTTCTCTGAATTATGTAAGGAATAAACCCTGCGTGCGGCGGTGAAGCTTCAAGAATAATCCTGCCTGTTAGTTGACAAAATCACAAATAACACTACAATCTAAAAAAAATAGTTTGTAAATTTACCACACGTGTTTATAGGAGCGCTAATAAAGTAGGAATTGTAGAATTGTTTCCCAGACATCCATGGTAGCACTCCCATACTTTTTATAAAACAGTCAAATGTATACTGAAGTAACCAGACTTGTATTGTAACAAGTGTAAAAGTTTGCATATTTACAAGGCGCAAGTATGGTAACTGTCCCATACTGCGTTCAGGTTAATTACTTCCTAAACATTTTAGGGAGTTTTTAAACAGTGTATAATCTTGGAAGGCATAAATACACTAATTATAATATTGTGAGTAAAACAAACATCCATAACTGTATGACAATCTGATAACTAGGTATGTCATTTACTGAAAGTTTTAAAACGCCAATTATTGATCTCTCTAAACATGATATTTAGTTTTAAAAAATATAACATATATTTTAGTCCAAATAAAACCACAACATATAATAACTATACCCGGGCCAAAAATTGATTAAATTAACTTAAATTTTATCTAAAATTTCATTATATTAAGTGACCTGCTGTTTAAGGGAGGGCACACTTACTATAAAATGAATCATAATGCACGAAACCGGTAAATCATCAAAAAGTTGGGTTTTAGACAGCAAAGAAACATCTTGGATGTATAGTCTTTAGTGCAATTACAAATACTATACTAGAGGGAAAACATTATTTAAGTTCAAGCCGGTATCCATTTCTACGTTATCTTTTTGCTATAAAGTAGTACAAAAAATAGTTCTGTTCTTATTCCTGTTATAATAAAAAATACTAACACATGGATCAAACCGTAATAAACTGTAGCAACTTAACGACCACATTGTAACAGCAAACGTCAAGTATCATGTGAAATAATCTAATAATTGTAGCAGAACTGTTCACTTTTCAACGAAAACATCCGCCAAAATGTTGACTAAATAGGTTATTATATATTTCAGTATTTCAAAACAGTTTGGCTTAATACGTAATCTTAGGTAAGAGTCGAAACTAATCACCGTACATTTAACAGTGGATGACCTACCACAGCCAGTTATCGACATACCTTCACAAGACCAGGAAAACCACAGAACCTGCCAAGGCCAGCTAGTGGGCAGACTGGTTAAGGCGGGGCCCCAACTCCCTTCCCCTTAAGAATAGTGCGCAATGAAGCTCTGCAGTCGCCATTGAACTGGAATAACCTGTTGTCGGGACACATCCTACAACACCCGGATGAAAAATCTAAAATCGTGTAAAGGACATCTTCAAGGTTAACAAGTTTCAGCAAAAAAATGTGGAGGGAAATGCCTCTTTGTGCTGCTCCAAGGAACAAAAGTGGCTGTTCAAAATTTTAAGTAGTAACTGGTAACATGTTATAAGACTTAGAAGGCTTCAACTAAAATGTGTACCCACACAGCGTCGTCCTACATTTACTCACTAATAGTGAGAGTCAATGCATGTTTTAGTTATGCTTATTAGACGAAGAATTTGGTAGTTGCTGAAATGTTTCAAAAATCACAGTGAGAGATATAGTCTTTTGCCAAGGGTCATTCAGAACAAAGCATGTACAAGGCATGTAACGAAACCATTTTAACATTTCAATCGTGACTTGAAGTACTGTTAGTAATCAGCATCAGAAAACTACTAAACGCAATGTATTTTAAGAAATCGTACTCCATATTTCTATGCAAAACCGTATTACATACCAACAAAACTTTTTTTTTTTAAATTTCCTGTGTTACCTTTAACTCAATTCGAATGATTTGACTTAGCAGTAAGCTATAACTGAGTTCTCCGTTTCCTCTCTTTCCTGTTCACTGGTTCTGTATCTGCCAGTAAGACGTTAACACCTACAAACTAAGTACATTTTAAATTTTTACAGGTTCTACGTTGATTATCAACATCTAGAAAAACACAGTATGCAGAGTGAAATGCTGATATATAACAAAATATTGCAAACTAAGGCAATGAAAATCAATACAATTCAGGTTTCCGGATAGGCACGATAGCCTAGTATTCTTGTTTCAAGAATTATATACATATATAAATTCTCTCAATATAGTCACATAGACGCCTGATATTTTGTCTGGATACAGCGTTTCGTTTGCACACAACTCAGTGTTCTTCCATGTCTGTGCCCTTTGAAGTCTTGTAAAGTCACACACTTGTAGTAATCATTAGTATGAGTGAATGAACTAAGTATGTCCCTCACACAACCACTATGCAATATTGCATGGAAAAGACTGTATGGTTACAGTCATTTTTCTCGGCTCCTAAAGACGATGAATGTGAATAATAGTGGAGTCAAATATTTGGTTTCGTTACTTTGGGGCTAAATTCTGTCTCTCCCACAAGGGCCGAATTTTTGTGGTACGAGACTCTGGTCCTAAGAAATTTAGTAATAAATCTAATTCCGTGTCGCCTCATAGCCATCTTCAAAATTTCGCATGCTTACTAACCACCTTCATATCGGTATTATTCTAAGTAAACAGCGCAGTTTTTTATTTATCCATCTCAAAACTAGCTTGATTCATTCTACATCGTCACCAATCCCCTAGCAGATGCCGGGGGAACAGTGTAATGAAATGTAGAATTCCCATTATCCAGGATTTTTACGCCTTCGTTCGGAGCTATCGTTTAGGACATGCTCTTGAGCAGGACTCGTAAAGAATCGCCAACGAAGATTACCTGATAGTGAACCGGATTGAAGACTCTAGAAATTCTACAATGTTTGCTGTTGTCAAAGAATCAGCAAAACGGTGAATTATAATGAATGCTAGAGTGCCCAACTATTGTAGGGTGTGTCATTCGTAGATGTACGCTAAATTCACCTTTAAAACTTGCGACTATGACCATTAATCCCATTAACCTTCAGCGTTTAAGGTGGTACTGGAATCTCCGTTTTGGAATTATATAAAATTTCAACATAATTTATGTTTCAGTTTATTTTCAGAAAATGCTATTTTGTTGGAGCATAAAATATGTATGACCATAATTTATGATGTCGCAAGTTATTGTAAGCTAGATTTTTACGGCAACTGAAACCGTCGAAAGTAATAAATAAATATTTTACTCCAGAAGTTCCTGCAGATTAGACTGCCACAGACATTTCGTTAATAATAACTTCAAATAATCCAAAGAGTCTTACTGTGTGGCTTAATGTAGCCAGAATATTAATAATGAAACTCAAATATAGTTTACTCCTCAATAACAAATAAACTCATGTTGACAGCTGTCCCTCCGCATTAAGGATGTCCAAGTGGGATAAAATCATAATTTTATATTATAGCGAAATAATGTTTATTTTTAAAATAGCACTTTTGAGGTCAACTTTTTCTTAAGAAACAATTTTAGCTCACATTGTTATCTCATAACTGTGAGTCAATGAAAAAAATGTACATGTATGGCTGTTATGCAAACAGTGAAAACTAATTAACTTAAATATAATAACACAATTGCTAGCATTCCAAGAGCTACGTAATAAAGCGTTTAAAAGCCCAAAAGATAATCCTGGGATTTAAAAAAAAATTGCAAATGTACAGGAAAGAAGTAGCAAATGCAGCAATTTTTTAAATATAAAAAAAATTCACAAGTATATATGCTAATGACCTGTTATTTCACTGTGAATTATTTCAGTTAAATAAGTAAATTGGTTTTCACTATTTGCATGGCAGTGTAATAAGTAAAACTTTAGTATGGTGCACCGGTATGAGAAACTATGAGAGCTTAAATTGTTTATCATTTCGTAACAGGAAACTATACTCAAAAAAATCGTCTACTATACTGACACTATTTTTATAAAAACATAAAATTATAGTTTTGCCCCACTTGAACACCATGAAGTGACATCATTCAGCTGTGACTGCTTAAAGGTGACTGGTCACTGCACAAAATCGCTTTTTCTGCTGTCTACAAGTGTAATCCGTGCCAAACCATTGAAATACCAACCTAACGCAGACTTAAAATGAATGACTGGATTTAGTTGCTTGGACATACTCCATTGCGAAATAAATGACTGTCACAGAAAACTAAAGATAATAGAAAAATATTAATAAGCAGTGTATACTTATCTACTGTGTTTTTGTTTCGTCTCATCATTGTGTCGCATGTTTTTGTGTTCGTGTCTGTTATCTATTGTGTTTTTGTTTCGTCTCACCGCTGTGTCGCATGTTGTTTTTGTGTTCGTGTCTGTTATCTACTGTGTTATTGTTTCGTCTCATCGCTATGTAGCACGTTGTTTTCTGTTCATGTCTTATATAGTACCGGTTTTGTTTCGCCTCATTGGTGTGTCGTATTTTACTTTATTTTGTTGGTCATACATTTTTTTCTATTTGTCCCCTTGCCAAAGCAGAGTCCAAACTTGGGTTGTTTGCCATGGTGATTTCTCGGGTTTCCTTTGATTTTTATTTTTATTTTTTCGTTTATTATCTGTTTGTCCTTGTTTTATTTGACACGATTCAATTTTTGGAATTTTATGTTGTTTATGTATCCCGTAGACTAAAGCATACTCTCCATATTTATGTGTTTCTATTATCTTTAGCTTTATTTGACAGGCATTTATATCGCAATTTATTTATGTGTTTCTATTATCTTTAGTTTTCTTTGACAGTCATTTATATCGCAATTTAGTATCTTCACTTAATCCCGTCATGCACTCCCGTTGCACAGTTCTGTCAAAGATCACTTCAAATGAATGTCCAGAAGCTTAGGCTACAAGTTTGTTTGTTGCTACAAAATTACGCAAATATCGCACGCTTCTGATTATTAGTGAACAGGTCTACGATTAGTTTTCGTATTTGCGGCTCCAATATGTGACAAACGACGATTTTACCGTTTTTATTTGTTCTATGAGTGCCACAGCAACGAAGTAACTAATGAGTAGCCTATTGCTTGATGTTATTTTCACTGGCTAACTACGTAATTCAATGAGATAATGTTTTTTTTTTCTTTGCAGTGTATGGTCAATGTTTTAGTTCATATGTCAGGTAAACCGTGATGATTTTGTTTAACTGAAGACTTATATGTATTTCCATAGTTTTCTTTATCTATGTCTTGAGGTTTTGTGTCTGCCGAAAGAAATGTTTACGTTGCTTGAGGCAGTGGGAGATTGACACCACGGTAACACTAGAGAGGTGAACTTTCATCGGCAAATATTTTAAATTTGGGATTGTTGAAAATTTTTTAGGTTTTAATTAGGATGCGTCTTTTGCGTAGGTTATTGCGTTTTGGCCAACTTTAATGGACGTGTTGTAAGATGTGGATCACCGATGTAGTAACGCCCGTATGGATATTTTTTAGTTCTTCGATCACGATATGGCAACCCGGTTGACCTGTTAAGGCAAAGAACTCTAGATGTAAAATTATGAAGATCAGAAGACGGCCAGACCAAAGACATGTATAACATCGCGACGTAGCGAACGCCGTGGAAAAGCAGTTAAGTCCGATAGCAATTTATAATGCTCTGTACAAATGATATACCTATTCATTTTTAGTCCCTTTGCCTCTCTGCTAGTTAAATTTTTTAAAGTAATTTTATTTTCCTTCCTAATTAAACCGTCTAAAATATATACACATGGATACCCTCCAGACTAGTTTGTCTTGTTCTCTTATCTGAGCTATGCCATATTAATTTAATGCAGTTTTTCTTTTAAATTTGCACTTTTCGCATATTGCTAGTGTTGCCGTGGTAGCCAGTAATTAAACGTAATTGTATTCGACAATATCATTAATTCAGGGGCGTCATTTCAGGTTTTTTCAGGGGGGGGGGCAAGATTTTGTTTTCAGACGACAGTGACCTTGTTGCATCTTTTTTGTTAATTAAGCATGTATAAATGAGATACTTTAATAATAAAACTTCAGTTTTATGTCCTTAAGTTAGCATTATTTACATTTAAGAATACAAAAAATATATTTATTCACAAAAAATCCAAATCCAGGGGGGGGGGCATTTGCCCCCCCCCCTGTAGCCCCAAATGACGCCCCTGCATTAATTATGTTCTTTTTATGTCCTGAGATGCTATTAAATTAACCATTTGTAACTAGAAAGGTTTTCAGTTTCTTTTATGGATATGATATCACTATTACACTGCCAACCCATAGTGGATTGGTAGGCGGAGTGAAGCGTTACACCTTTGTTAGTTAATGCCTATTACCCAGCTTAAAAATAAAACCAACCCACTGAATGGTTTGTTTTGGAAAAAGCGGTAACGATTGCTACTGTTTCTGAACAACCCGTGAACAAACATAAGCTTTCCAATATGATTGCTACTTTCTTTTAACGGGCGGTGAAGGAAATAAACTCGAGTTCGAACATTTGCTGCAAATACACTGCCTTAAACATTACTAAGCCTAATGCATTTTAATATACATGAAATATTTGTACAGGAAACACACCTGAAAACTTATGCTCGTGACTCGAGGGGAATGTTGCGTATTTTCCCAGAAGCCGTGCTTGAGCCGTATTTTCTGATCCCTCTCCTTCTACAACACGATTTTTTATTTTTTCTTGATGATGTCAGCAATGAGAAATAAGTATTACCCACGCAAATATTTTGCGACTGTCTGATAAACAGGAAAAACTTGTTCGGTTCGTATTTCCACCGCCAGAGGCGCTCTTCTAGTAAGCCAGCTATAGACGAGCCACTTGCAGGGTGGCTGGTAAATCCAGCTCTATCTGGTTCGCAATGTGTTAAATGGCATTAAAAAATTAACGTCAGTATATTATCGTGAACCTAGTATTTGCACCGCAATTTAAAATCTAATTGGAGTAAGTACAGTCATGTTACTAACGAATAAGGAAAATCACTTAAGTTAATTATTATAAAAATTAAAAAAATTATGGTATTTGTAATCTATGATAGTACTTCCTACTAATTTGATAAGTATTTAGCTTTTTGTTTTTCTTTAAACTTCACGCTAATACTTCATAAAAATTGGAGTCTACTCAATTTCAAGTATACACTTAATTCTTCAGTGCTTCTAGCAAGATAAAAATAAAACCTCTTTACTTTAATAAGAGACTGTATCTGCTAGGGTGCTATATGGTTTGAAGAAAGTGAGGCGCACTTTTTCCAAATGTAGCCACTGCAGCAAAATTTTCTGCTGTTTCGCCGCTGTTTCTTATTGCATACTATACTTGTTAAACTGTGACTAACACCTTATGAGCTACGTAATATGCTCGACAACACGAGGTCTTTTATTTAGACTTATTTAAGCCATTTTTGCGAACTAACCTGTTATTTTCTTACCACCGTAGCCGAAACATCTACCTCAGGAATAATATTATGATGGTTTGCAAAAATAGTGGGAATAGATGTCAAATAAAGTTGACTGATTATATTGAAAAAATTGTCATTGAATATTTTAACGTTAGATTAAAGCGAATCAGGAGATTTTGATAAGCACTTAACAGCGAGGTTATCAACGCTCGTGCGGAGTGATATGAGGTGAGTATGGAGCGTCGCCGGAATGAGGAGGCAGAGGAAACGGGAGATCCCCGCAGAGACCCACCGACAGATGGCCTCGCCAGACACATTCCAGCATGACAATAAATATCCGTGTAGGCACCTCCGGGAATAGAGACATGCTAGAATTGGTTGGATGCAAGGCGCATTAACAACAACTCCTATCAAAGTTTTGCCAAAAGGATTGTCCACAAAATTCTAAGACGAGTACTTCAGAGACATCGGATTTGTATATTGTTCTTATAAAGGTGGTAGTTTCCTAGTTATATTGTATTTATTCTCGTCCCCTCTTAACTAATTTTGTGACTAAATTTTGAAATGCAGAAACCTTCATGACATGCTACTTAATATAAATTTGTGGGTTAATGTGTGCTTTCTGTCATCCATAACTTCTGATATGACTGAAACCAATAAATAATTAATCACTAATTAGGCTATCCCAGATTGCAACACAAATGATACCTAATAAAGTTGACATTTAAATTATATTCAATAATGTCTTACTTTTCCTTAATAATTAATGTAACAGTTATGAACAATTTTAACGATATCAAAGTTTTTATGGAAACTATTGTCTTCAAGAATGCGTATCTAAATGTCTTAAACAAGCTAGGTTAAGAATTGTATGAACGGTGAGCGTGTGGAACTGCCAACTAGTCATCTGCGGCGACCACATTCCCAAGACAGACGATGTGTTGACATTGATCTCGAGGACAGTTACGTCAACAACGGCAGGAAGTGTGTTGTCTCCTCTCCTGCCATGCAAGGTATCAAGCTTCTTCCTCACGTCCACAGTTCATACATATCCGGGCTATTTAGAAATCTAACCCCCAATCAGAAGGCCTGACTTTTTTTCGGACAAGCCATACGGGAAAAGCTGAGCTCATATCGAATTTCCTGCACCGCCGTATACGAATAGAGAAACACGCGCATTAAATCATAATCCTAGTTATACTGGAAATTCTTTACTTTCTGACCTAAATGGCTTCAGTGTCCTCGACTTGCGTGGTTTAATGGAGGGAGGGGATGAGGGGGTAGTAGGGAACTACAAGCCGTTTTACCGTTCGTTGGTAACCATCTCTGAGTCATTTATCAATGATTATATTTATTTATGACGTAATATTATATGTACATGTGTGTTGTACCCGTCCACGCTTTTTTTTTTTTTTTTTTTTTTTTTTACAAATTCTGCACCAGCCTTTTCATACCTACGAAGAGCAACAAAAAAAATTTTTTAGCCCTATTTGGGAACGAGAAAATTTACCAGTAAAATAATTACAGGACCATAAATAGGTGTAACTTTCTTAAATACTGTTCCTAAGCAGTAGAGGTACGTCAATTTCGCGGATTCATCTGGCAGCAGCCTAGACTTGTCAGTCTTATACACGCACTGGCCACAATCGATTATCTATTGGCTTATAACCGTACAAGCAGGTAGCAAGCGATATCACTTCGCATTATTTCCTTATTTACTACTGGCTTGCAGTAGTCAAACGCGTTTCATAACAACCGCCAGCAAGTCACAGACGTGACAATGAAGTATACATAATTGGCGTTCAACCTGACCTGGAATGTATCTGCGAAATTTACTACCTCTACTAAACAGGCATCACTTACGAACGTTAAGCAGTTTTCAAATAAATTTCTATAGGCCGAATTATAGCACGCAGTTCGGCGAAATGGGCAAGCGTCGATCTTAACAGCGAGGTTTACAACCCTGGTGAAGGGTTATATGAGGTGAATATGAAGTCGCACCGGAATGAAGGGGGTGGTGAAGGAGATCCCCGAGAAAATCCTCTGACCGACGGCATCGCCCGACACAATTCCCGCAACAATCCGGGACTGTATCTCCGGGAATCGAGCCCGGCTCGCCCTGGTATAAGACGAGAGTCCTAGCAGATGCACCAACCACGACTTGCAGCCTAGCTAAGTTTAAAGACAATTTGCACGCTCTGTGGAGCTGTAAACCAAATTTCTTGGTGAGCTGTGAACAGTGGTAGGAGTAATGGGCCTCGGTGAACCACTTGAGTGTGTGTACCCCGGCGAATACTCCACACTGTCTCTAAAGCAGCCAACAGGATGTTGGTGGAAGTAACGAGACATTTAGAGTACAATATATCGATGGCCCTGTTCAAAAGGAAAACAACTAAAAAAATTGCATTTTTGAGTTTGTGTTACCAACACATAGAGAGAAGTGCACTATTCCAAGTTGAAAGGAAAAACTACACATAAATTCACTTGTTTTAAATAACATAGCACTTAATTCTAATTGCCAGTAAAGTGCTATAAATTGTATTAATTTTATTTTAAAGTGTGATAATTGCAGCAAAAGCAGACTATATAATTTCAAACACGTTAAATAGTTGCCTGTGCACTTTTTATACAAATAAACTGCAATGAAATATGTTAATTTACACATTTTTAGGGGAAAGGAAATCTTTCAATATGTATTTTACTCAAAACTGGGAATTTTGAGTTGTTTCACTTTGGAACTGGGTCATCGATATGTTACTTCATGCCGTGCTCAGATTAACTATTTTATGTAATAAATTAATCACGGGGCCCAATAAAGTGTACCAAAGTTAATTAATTCATCGCTCAGTATTTAGTTTTTTAGTATGCGTACATTTTAAAGCATTCCGATTGAATGAAACTAAATTATTTACTAGTGCGTTGCTACGCTATCAACTGGAACTATTCTTAAGTTTTTTTTCGTACCAGAAAAATGTGTTTGGATTGCGTTGACATAACTGATCCGTATACAGGAGCAGGTCGTGTGTTTGACTTCGACTACAATTGTGTTGATTTTCCGCTGCCACATTCCATACCTCAGAGTAAATGGCTTAGTCAGAATATTAAATTGAACACGGTTTGGTTAAGTAACCATCCCAGACCTCGCAGGGAAGCATTTCGGAAAACCATTGAAAACCGAAGTCAGAATGACTGAAACGAAAATCGAATCCGTGTCGTCCCGAATTTGAGTCCTGGGTTTTATCACGTTTGCCATTGAATTCCCATCAATATGCTCTTTACATTTATTAGCTCGTTACCGACTGATGAGGAAAAAAATGGTAACACACAGGACATAAAAAAGAAAATCTTTAATTGGTTATGAGTTGTTGGATATTTTCTTTGCTTAGACTTGTGAAAAACAGTAATTACATCACATGTTTGTGGTAGCGTAGTAGCTGAGCAAAGAGTTATTATTTTGTAAACGAAATGCAATTGGGAATTCCAAATGCATCTTTTATTATTTTAAGATGAAACCAAGGACGTACGCGAGACGTTCGTGAAGAAAGCGATCTAGCAAAATGATAGCCTCTCTATTCCCTTAGGTAGTGGTTAGCAGCTGCAGTCTCTTATCAAAATATACAGTGTTTAGAATGATGCTTCGGCAAGTGAAGAAGACATTGTAGTAGACAGCTGCTGCTCGAGTAGAAGACTATAGTCAGAAAACTAACGTTTGAAGGTGTAAAAGGAAAGTTACAAAAAAATATTTTCTTCTCATCTGTGTTAGGAATGAACATTCCATTGCAGAAATTTTCACAGACATAATAAGTATACATATATTTATTTCAAACAGAGTTTATGACTCCTATGTTTGATATTAAAAAGTATCGCTATTTATATTACGAGTAGCAGTAAATACCAAGCAACGTAAATTAAATAACGAAGATGCTCTACGGGAAGTCAAACATATTCGTCCAAATGTAAGTGTAGTTATCCTATACATAAACAGATATACATGTTGGCACTTAGGAATTCAGCTGTTGCGGCCATGTAACACGCTAAAAGACCATTAATATGATATGTTATAAACTGATTCTTTGGCGGAAAAAATTGCTCAACTGAAAAAAAAATGCACGAAGAACCAACCCTATAACATTTTGTCACTTAAGCATCGTCATTAACTGTTCTAACTAATCACGTGTTTTATGTTATGTGTTTCTATGTTACTTTGAGAAAATTAGGGTAAAAGTAGGCACTAGTATTTACATAGGCAGGACTTAACGTATCGTTGACTGTGTGGTTTTTAGAAACGAAAATAGTCTTCTAATAATCAGGGACAGTGAAGGAAACTGCCATCAAATATAATAATAATCGTCCCAGTATTCACATAAAGAGATTTTGGGAAGCTATGGAAACCGAAAAAGTTTGATCAGGAATCTAATTTGAATCTTCCCGTATGAGAAGCCAGTGTTTTTTTCCACTTCTTATATGATGAAGTACTCAGTACTGAACAATAAACATCAGAATAAAAATGTATATGCATATGTATGTGTATATGTATATATATATATTTATTTATTTATTTATATATATATTCATATATATACATATATATTTATTTATATATATATGCGTCAATATTAAGCAAGCTAGGAGCTTTTGTGTTAAATAAACTACAACAGTTGGATTGAAAAATAATAACCGTATTTTATACCACGAAACACAGGATGCTATTTATTTTTCTAGTCGTCTAATCAAAATGGTCTTGTTATTTCTTTGATTGCATAAGTCGACTTTAAAAATTACTTTCATTTTAAGTACTGGATTATCTCGAAAATGAGTTTCTGATGTTAATCGCAATTTATTTGCTGTGTTTCGACGAATGTTACAAAAATGTTGTTCCTGTTGAATCATACTAAGTTGATACTTGATAGATTACCTTATTACTATGTAATATGCCAATTTGGCATTGTATCAAGTGTATAATTATGTATAAAGAATTGAGCAAATGGTCACCGATGACAGTGTAAGAAGCAGCTCAGTGCTCGAGGCAGACGGACGTGTTGCTGTCCTCGGGGCTGGAGCCGCGTCTCGCGGAAGTATCGCCGACAGAGTGTCTGTCCCGGGGTACGATTTGCGAGGATTAGCAGGACGATATTTGCAAACATTAATAAGCCGATTAGTTGAATTAGTTTTTTCGTGCTTTGCCAGACCAAGGAGACGGGAATCGCGCCCTTACGGACAGAGACGCGACAATGCTGTGGAATCGGCCATTGTTTGTATAATTCACCTGCGGCGCGAAGTTGTGTGACTAGGCTGAATCATGGATCAGTGACCTGGTCTTTTCTGTTTCACGGTGAGCGAGGGACATTTGCCATTTGCCGTATCAAGTAACATGTCACCTCAATATTGACTGTATAATTTTAATATACCCGCTGAGCTAGACCGAGGCAGAACTGTTAAAATCAATATTCTTGATCGGCAGGAACACGTACATCGATTGTGGTGAAGACAGCCACCGACGAGGAAGCAACTTACAACTAATTAATACATGGTTTATGTTCCAAGCGTACGACGAGTAAGATGGTGCAGTGGTAGGATCCTGGAGTAGAATCACAGAATATTTAGGAATACAGAAGTGAAATAGCCGGTAGGACAGCGAACCCAGTCTTACACTCCAGCAAAATGGCTTCCCTGGCCAACAACATGCGTAAACACCTACTGCCAATCAGCGTGAGGCAGCTGCGCTGTTAGTCGGCCGCTAGGCCGATAGGTAGAGCCAGTGATTGTTGGTGGAAAGGATTCTGCAACAATTTGTTTCAATGCCTTATGTGAACACCTGTTTCTCTGCTTCACGGTCAGTAAGTGAAAGTTTGTAACTATCGGCGTCTCGGAGTCCTACCCACAAATCACGGACGTGTGGTGTCACGGTAACAATGTTCTGGTTGGTACAGTCAAATTAGCCACGCCTCTGCCCTATTATATTCTACCAATAACCACGAACTGGAGTTGCAGGCGTGTACGTAAGGCATTGAAACAAGTTGTTGCAGAATTCTTTTCACCAAAAATCACTGGCTCTACCGATAGGAAACTTGTCGTAACATGCAGGAGCCAAACAGACACGGGGTTGGCATCAACTGTCTCGGACAGCCAATAAGCGGCGAAGTTCACCAAAACCAAACGAGCCGCCACGTCATTTCGCGTCTGTATTACTATTTAGTCTGTGGTAGAATCGGGCATACCTGGGTTGGATTCCCCACATGGCTACCCAGATTTCGATTTTACGTGGTTTTCCGAAATCACTCCTAGCTACAAGTATTGGCCGATTTGCTCCCAGTGTACTGTCTGTCAGAGCCATTGGGCCCGTCATTAATGACTTTAATGTCTATAAGTACAGACACTGAAAAATCTTGAAAATATTTAAGGTAAACACTGTTTCCAATAAACTGTAGTACCTTTAGCCTTCTTTTTTGGATGATGTAATTTGCGGCATGTGTAAACAGTTTTGGGATAAATTACGTACGTTTTGTATTACAGCTGTACAGTTCTTACTGGGCCTGTTGAAAGGAAAGAACCTCAAATAAACGATACCTAGAGTTCCGGAAATTTCACTGGTTTAGTAACCAATCGGCTGGACTTCACAGCCCTACGTACTCTGTATTCAGCTACTTGTACATTGTCTGCTGCTCCAGTGAGTGTACAGTTGTACATGTGACAAGGTAGCGCGGCGGTCAGTGAGTGTTTTCATTCATGTCTGCTATTGGTTCACAGTCCTCAAGGAAGAGTTTCAGTTACAGGGACCAAACCGCAAAAGTGATTAATGTGTACAGGAGTTTGAAATCCATCATCTCAAATGAATTCACGAAATTTACTTGTCTCTAACTATAGCCAATATATATACAAAACTTTCAGTGATATAGACAGCATGTTGGATCCTAGCAAACAGTAAATTTTCGCAGGGTATCTAAAGATACATTAGGCCCATGATACCTATTCAATACGTCTCACGTGAGAATTTAAGCTTTTGATAGTTCTGGAGGTCAAGTAAAACGCATAAAAAAATTATGTTTACATTTGTATATTGAGCTTTTTGAAAGTCGGCTGACTGGAAACGTACAGAAACACTGCTGTATTCATTGAAATATCTGTATACAGGTTTGTTAGTACTGCTGTAAACAATTGGGATTCGTGCGGAAATAAAATTTGGTTATCTTTCAGTGAAATGGTTTGTGGTCCTCGCGTAAGAGGGCAAGGTACAAAATTAAAAGCTATAAGCACCATTTTAAAATTTTACGTTTCTCGAAGCTAATTCGCAATAGTAAAAAAACAGCAGTACTAAACAATATTGCTGACGAGAAATTTTTATCTATTAACTAATTTCTGAAGAACAATCTCTGACGACGAAATTTCATAAATCACACTTTACAAATGTTTGTTCATAAAGTTGGCTCATATCATTATCTGTGACAGTTATTTTGTAGGTTTATTTATTTATTTATTCATTTTGACTTTTACAAACTTGTAGAGTTGAATTGTTGTTTATAGCAGTTATTGATCTATCGCACTCTCTTAACTTTTCTATTTTTTGTCGAGATCAAAAAGACAGTCGTTTCTTGCGTCGTTTGTGGTCACACGCAGTGTTTTTTTACCTCTAATGGGGGGACCACGACTTGAGGATGTTCGGCCATCCAAGCAGGCAAACACCAAAGGTGAAAGTTTCTATCGGTGGGGTAATCAGGCAATGTTGACAGACGCGCTAGCACTGTAATTGTAAAGTACTCTCTGTGCACAATGGAATACCACACGATGAATGGACGATGATTTATCGCGGGAAAAGTTCAACTTTTTGCTACGTTACGAAGTAGAGTGTCATTTTTTGTTATGTAAGTGCCCGCTTTTGTATGCGCCTATGAGAATTCTTGCACGCCTCTGCTTAACGTTTGTGATTCGTCTGAAAAGCTTACACGAAAAAGTGTTTTGAAAACTGTGTTTATATTGGCGCCAAATATTATCGCAGTTTTCTCACTTGCTCTGCACGTGATAGATTACAACTCACGTTTTAACGCCGCCTTGCGTAAATATTTGTAATTTAGAGATATACTGTTTTGATTGTTTAAAATATTCATTGACAGTTTAAGAAGGTAACATTAACTATTTTTTCCAAGAATTAATATAGTTTTATTTTATCAAAATTACTTAAAATATTACTTTTACCATTCTTAAAATATACTATAACGTTTTTGCGTATGCACAGTAGTTTTTTACATAACATTTCCATAAAAACTAATTCAGCTCTTAAAATTAAATTATTTTATAAAATATTATTTTTATTTTGTAAGATTAAGGCCTCGAACCACTATTAATGCTTATTTAGTAAGTTGTACGTTCTAATCCTGAAAGGGAGCAGATATCCAAAAACTATTTCATATAAATGTTGGAAATAATTTACACAATGTACTTTTTTTTTCGAAACTTGAGTTTTTATAACTTGGCTAATAACTGCCTTTCAGAAATTTTAATTAAGTCGATAATTAGCCAAAATTATATAAACTAATGTTTTGAAAAAATTAGGCTGAACAGCATAAACAATTTCGAACACTTCTACGTAAAAGTTTTGAGATGTCTGCTCCACTTCAGGATTTAAAAAATTAAACTCGCAAAAACAGCATAAATAAGAATCCGTGGCCTAGATAATGCAGCATTAATGGCGACTGATACAAGGCTAATACTAGACACAAAATTCGATAACTGAGTCGTAAAAACTTAAATACTATATACTGCATCTGAGTGTTACACTTAATTTTATTATGTGAATCTTTAACTGCGAGCATTTAGAATCAGAAGTTGAAATGTAGGGTGAACTGTATACAACAATTACTATTCACCAGATGAACATAACGAAGTACTACAGTTTTGGTACACAAGTAGTTAATGGAAACGTGTTCGTAAAAAATTACCACCTTTCTGAGTGAGGATGTACGTGACTATGAGGAATAGAACATGAAGGGAAATTCCCGTAAATAGAGAGAACTTCGTTTCGAAAACACCGAATTTCTCAGTTATAATTTGTTTACATTAACTAATCGATATATTTACCAGATTAGTGATGTTTTTCGAGCCAAGCTACCAAAGCTCTCAGCGAGGTATCACGAGTTAACAACACGAGTTGAGACAAGCGTAGGTTCTTCGATGTTAAACGAGTCAATAAACATGTTCGTGGTGTTAACTCGTGTCGGCAGTTTTATGTTCGTCTTCATTTTATTTGTTTATACAGTACGAAGTTCAGCTCTTGGCCGGTCTGCAGCTTGAAGTATAAACATTTCCTGAGTGATGGACTGGATTTAAACAAATGGTCGTCATATTAGGCAGTGTGTTACCGCCATAAACTTAACCCGTCTTTTTTTCTTTTTCTTGACAAGTTCTCTCTCATCTGTCTGTTTTACCTAGAGAAGAGGATGCATCATCATCATCAATACCCTACCAGTAGTATTAATCATTGCTGCATGAGCCTTATTCTGTTAGGCTATAACTTTGGCGAGAAGGCTAGTTCTATTTAGTAATATTCGCTAATTAAAAAATACTTTCACTTAATATGTCATAGTTTTAAAGTGACTAAATAGTGTCTGAAGATCATTTACGTAATTAAAATTGTCAGTTGAAACACGGGTTTTGTTGTTGCAATTACCGCTTAAGCAAATTTATTTCTATCATTTTTTTATTTGCTGCTATATTAATAAAGTGGCACCGTAAGTGACTAATGCCAACCTCTGTATAGTTTTTAACAAAATCCTCGGCGGGAAGACTAAAACTTGCTAGTTATGTTGGAGGTTTTCATTTCGCCGACAGCGAATTCATCAGACACGGTTATACACAATTTTACACCAGGACAGATACGAACGGAAGACGGCAATGCACTATGTTAAAACACCGTCCCAGCAATCGCCTGGAGCTATTTCGGGAAGCCATGGAAAACCGAAACCAGGATGGCTGGAGTAGGTAATCGATCCAGAGTCCTCACGAATGAGAGTCCAACGTTTTACTGTTGCGCCACCTCGGTCATTCGATTAGAGGCTTTGATGCTTTGGAGCACGTGTGTTCCCATGTCCTTATCGCATATTCTTGGAGGCTAGCCTACAGGTCTGTGAACCCACGAATCTTTCCGGTCTTTATCTGTAATTGAATCAGGAATTTGCTAAAGGTTCCAAGTTCGAGTCAGCAGATTGGTGGGAAACAACAAGAAACTGATCATTGTGGATCTGGGAATGAAACAGGGTATCAACAACGGATAACTTTAAAGTTTAGTGTGTGTGGAATTATGTGGATCATACGCTTTTGTTTTTTATTTTTTATATATTAATAAAGTTAGTGGATTTGGTGCCTTTTGCAAATAAAGTAACGTACATTCTAACAATGGCACAGGAAACATAACGTCTTGAGTAGATATTAGTACAATGTAGCTATATTGTAGTGAAACACTAATAATATGATACATGGAAACATATTTTGCAAACACACCACCCCCACCTGGTATACCTTATACCCATAAAGCAATGTTATGTATTACACTATCAGAGAAAGCATAATGTCATTGGTGTAGATTATTGGAACCTTGGTATATTCAAGTGAAAAAACTACTAAACAACATGGAAACAGATTCAACTACAATAATGTAAGTCATGAACAAAATAATGCACTATTAGCACATTTATGGACGTATATATTACTCTGTGGTAGGACAATGCAGTATATTGTTCTTAGAATATGACAGATTCATTATGAACTGCAACATACCGTGAATGTATTCAAGTCTTGATTTTTTAATTGGTACAGTTCCATTCTTGTAAGCATTACGACGGGTCTTAACTGTCCTGGGAGCTGAAGATCAAAGGTATAATTATCTAACCCCTGAAGCTGTCCATGTACTTCAACAACTCATTTTACATCAGAATTGCAAGCGAACTGGTAGTAACAGCACTGTGTAAAATAGAGAATCACAATGCCCTTGCATGTCCACATCATTTGTGAATTACAAAAGGTACCAAGTCCAGGACTTGGTATTTTTGCAAGATCCAGATATATAAACTAGTCCGTCTAAAGTATTACTTATAAAGTAATTGGTTTATTTTGTTGCTGACAGCCAAGAGAATACTTCGGAGAGTAGAATTCTCGTGTAACCTGGATTTGCTCAAAAAGTGGACTTGGTCCCTTTTGCAAATTCTGGATTCAATTCAGGCACACAAAGTTTCCAAGTCTCAGAGCCAATAACATCACGGAGTGTGTTAAGATAAGTATAAACAAGTGAATTATAACCAATCACGAAATACTAAATCAAAATGGGCACGTCTCTGCTCATAGCCTTAAGACATACGAGAATGAATTTTCATTAAGTACATTCTATTCTCTGTTAATTTCAAGTGCATTTATCAATTTCACAGAAAGTAAAATACACACAAGTGCTTATTTAAAGATATACCAGAGTGAAGGACAAACCTGAACAGAATAAAAATTCCTAAGTCATTACGTGGTTCGAAAGACGCTTAATTCCTGGAGCTCTAGCGTATGCAAGGATTGGTATGTGTTAAATTTTTGGTGGGGCTCAGTCGAGTTTCAAGATACCACTGTCGCACGAAAGCATATTACTGCGTTCAGGTAAGTAAAGTATTGTTACAAAAATAAAAATTTGGAAAAAGAATATATGAGAGGGTTATTTCGAGTGTTTTTTAAGAGTGAAAATACTTGCTCACGGTTTTCACTGAGGATGTATTATTAAAAAACATCATAAAAGCCACTGTATCAATTAGGGCCGCATAGAGATGAAAAAGAAAAGTCAGTGATGGTACATAATTGTTGCTGCTACAGATGACTGCGACCCATTGAATTTAATATAAAATGTAAATACCGATCTTTATTCCAACAAGATCCAGATGTTAGCAGCAACCTAACCTCTGTTCAAAACCGCGTGACCTAATAGTCCCATCATAAACAATTTCTCTGTATGGCAGATGATGCGAGAGTTTAGAAAGTCTATGTGTAGTTTTAGGAAGGGAACTAAATGTTTCATTTTAGCCAACAGAGAAAGTTAAAATTCTCGTCTTCCTGGTGACCAGAGACGGGGGGTGATTATGACCTGATGAACCTATGATCAAGTGGTAATGACACAGGGAATTTTAATCACGCATGTCGGATTCTTCGCACGTTTCCTTATTGCTTGCTTGGTGTAAGCGGTGGTTACATGTTCTTATGTTAGGTTCGGATGACGTCACTGCTGGCCGGTGAGCAGTGTTGAGTTTCAATCATGAAGCATCCTCTCGCCTGCATATCAGATGCGTTTCGAATTGTTTGCCATACGTGTTTACGACCATAGTAATAATTCAGTTGGCTTCAATATTACAACATTCACTGCCTCTTACTCACTGCAAATGTTTTGTTAAATGTTTCTTAACGGTCCGTTTAATTAGTAGAGAAGGGCATTTTCACGTAGTGTAGTAGAAACATTTGTATGTAGGTTAAACTTTTACAGACAACTTAGTTTTGCTTTACTGCAGCTCTCGTAGTAGAAAAATATATATTTAAAAAATGTTTTACTAGATACGTATTTTTGCTCCTCAGGAGTCACCAAATCACAGTGCAAATATTCATCTTTAAAAAAGTTTCTAAGCCCTCAGAGGCAAACGGAAGCTTAAATGCCCTGGTTTTAAAGCAAAATAATGTGAGAATATCGAAAAAAAAAAACTCAGTAAATATAATTCCATTTTAAGAGTAGTAAAACGTCTAATATGTGTTTCAATACCCGAATATTGTATTAGACATCATGAATTTAATTTCAGAACGCTTTTATAACCCATCCCAAATTTTTAAAATGATTCTACATAGCCTTTTACACAAAAATAAATCGTCTTGGTTGTAACTTGTAACTCAAATAATTCGATTTATGTACCGGTACATAGAAAACATAAATAAAACATAACTGATATCTGATTTGTTTTATATTCGTCCATGTGTAGTAATTAATAGGCTAAGTACCAAACTGAATTTCCTTAGTTTATTACACTTCAAACTTTACTAAACTGGTAAATACGCGTATACTGGTTCAGATAAAATAAGACTGACGTTCATCATATTTTAATTGTTTTATCAAAAGTAATAATTTATTTCTATAAGAAGCAAGACATAGCAGTAGTAAGGTTTAGCCGATTCTGGGACAGGATTCGGAGTGTGGATTTCAGCAGAGTGTGGATTTGTCCGCCATGTTGTGACGTCACGTCCCCGGCCGCCATGTTGGATGACCTTGACCTTTTACCGTGACCTTGGCCTTGACCTTGAGTGTCAAATTACCAAAATTTTCCAAAATTTCGAAAATTTCATTAAAATTTTCAAAAAAATCCAAAAATTCCGAAAAATCCCGAAAAAAAATATTACCTCCATCTTGTTTCCAGACGCCATCTTGTTTCCGGCTGCCATCTTGGTGTTTCTTCCAAAAAAAATTCGATTTCGCATTCTATTACAACCCTGCACGTATTTAATAAATAAAAATTTTAATAAAAAACTTTTAAATAAAAAATTTTTAGTAAAAACCTTTTTAATAAAAAAAACTATTTAATAAAAAACTTTTATATAAAAATTATTTAATTAAATCAACTAGCTCCATCGACACACTGACGCCCTCCACCACTTTTTACATGTATATATTAACTTATCCCTTCCCCTCCCCCCCTATCCAATCCTTTATTTAATTGGCTGTTAGTCACGTGATGAATTCCCCCCCTATTTCCCCCTCTCACTGACGTTCATGTTATTACCCGCCCAAGTTACTACCCTCCCCCCTTCGTCCCACATTCCAAAAAAAATTATTTTTCCCCTTCTACTTGATGTACCATTTCCCCCCACCAACATTTCCACTAGCCAATAGGAAGAAGTCCCTTTTTCGCAGTTATTAACCCATTAATATCGAACTTCGTTATATTCAGGTTCGATTACCAGGAAGGAACAAAATTTCTTCAGTAGGTTTTCTCAGGCTTCCCCAATTAATTCAACCTTATTTGAGAATGAAGTGCCCTCCCACTTATGGGCTTAGGACCATCAAAACCCTGTGTTCAAAAACGTTCACAGAGCTCTGGCGGGGTTACACCGCATTCTCTTTCACTTTCAGTTATTCATCGCGGTGTATGCACTGTACGTCTCTTTACTTGCAGCCCTTCTTCGAGGAAACTAGGTGCTAATGTCACTTGTACATGGGATGATCAACACACATATTCTCTAGTGTGTAGGGGGAAAAACAACGCAGAAAAGTCTTGAGGAAACGCCGAAAGAAATAATTGTAAAACAACAGAAGTATGGTTAAAGCATATAGCACATTGCATAAAGAGTACAGCAATACCTGGCAAGAAAACTATGCCTCTTGCACGGTCTCCGGTGTGCTGCGAAGTAAAAGCAGTGGTGAATATCAATCAACACACACAATATGTAGTGTGTAGGGGGGGGAACAACGCAGAAAAGTCTTGAGAAAACGCCGAAAGAAATAATTGTAAAAAGACAGAAGTTTGGTTAAAGCATACAGAACATTGCATAAAGAACACAGCACTACCTGGCAAGAAAACTATGCCTCTTGCACGGTCTCCGGTGTGCTGCGAGTGAAAACATTTGTGTTAAATCAGTAACTATAGTTCAATATATCCATGCGTTACCATGTGTACCCCGTCTTCCAGTATCTGACGCTTGTCGTCCGTCGATGTTAAGGCCAATTTGTTCATACACTCTGAAAAAAGTGTATGCTTGTGTGACCGAATGCTGTATGTGTTCACTCTGAGCGTGCAGTGTTGTTGTAGCACATTAATGTAATCTTCAAATTTTATTTTATTTTTCACAACACTCTTCTGTATGCATTTTGCTTTCTTCGTTACCTTACCACTACACTTGTAGGCATACAGTTTCGCACGGAGGCCCACGAAGTCGGTCATAATGTCGGCTCCTGCCTCGTCCTTGAATTTTCCTACTACTTTCTTGTTCTTTGTCGAGTAGCAAGGATGGTCGACGGGGTAGCCACTGGTGTCGAACTCTTCTGTAAATTTTGCATCTGTGTACAAGTCCCGGTAAAAATCTTCAGTTCTCACTTCATACACGAAGCTGTCAGTGTCCATGTATAAGAGTTCAAGGTCGTCACCATACCGCGTCTTCATTATATTATAGTGGAATCTGTACATTAAAGTTTTAGACAAGTCCAGTACCGCGAACCCTGCGTATATAGGTCAGTCCAAGAGAAGTGTTTCGTGCCGCAAGTGTACTAGTGACAAATTTTCACTGTATATTGTTCTGTCAATGAATGTTGGTTTTGCCACTAGTTTCTTTATTCTCTTCTCGCTGCACACCAGCTCCATTTTTTGCCTTTTCCTCTTATTTTCTAACAATTTTCCGAAACTTGTATTGTTGGCCAATTTAAAAAATTCTTTTTCAAAATCATTGTTTGCTGCCTGTCTTTTTGCAGTATTGACTTCGATGAAGGGCTGCATCCATGCGGACTGGTCAAACTGGAGCACCCTGTGTATTTTCTTGAGTTTCAGCCCGTGTTCCAGCGCCTGCTTCAGGTTCCTGTAGTGAACGACATAGTTGTTTTTGTCGTACAGGGTGGTCATTAGTTTCACCTGTTTCAAGCCTGGTGGACGCTGGTTCACGGGCAGAAATGGCAGGTCTTTATGTTGTTCATGCAGGGTCGCGGGGTACTCGACATCCACCTCCAAAATGTAACCCCTCGCAGCATCGTCTGGGATGGACAAGACGTCGATGTTGGTGTCTACCCACTCGAAGTTACATTTTGATAGGGGCAGAGACATGGCCCAACCATAAAGATTGTTGGCGTCCAAGTATTGCAAGTATGTGGACGGCTTGCTAGAGTCATACGAGCTGGGATCGTACACGTTGTTGGCAGTTGCATGTCGCTTGACGCGCTGTGCTACGCCGCCCCCGATCCCTTCCTCGACGAACATGTGCATGTCGTAGTCGGTTATCAGTTCCATCTCGACGCCAGTCATTTTCAACATGCCGTCGAAGGTAAAACCCGGGACGCTGACGTAGTGTGCACAATCCAGCCCGTATGTGGTTAAGCACAGGTCTCTGAAATTTTCAAATATGTCTGACAAAATAAGTACATCTGTCTTTAGGTACAGGTTTGAATAGTCTCCCAGTTTTGTGCATCCAAATTTTTCCCACACTGCCTGGGCATGGCTGTAATCTTCTTCGATGATGTCACAGTCGGTAAGCCTGTTGTAGAATGCCACTTTTGTAGGCAGGCAGGTTTCATCCAGCTTGGACATGTCATCAACGTAGTCGTGTGGAAAAACTCCTTTCCGGGTGACAAGTGACAGTTGGTCTTTGTCGAAAAATTTCTCGGTGTTGACGAATTTTGATTGAGGCAGGTACTCGGCCAGTGAAGCAAGACTGCGTGCCATGAACCGGAATGTGTCTACAAACTGGATGGAGAAACGGTCGCCCAGCTGCTTGGAGAACGTAATCATTTTTTTGCTTGTATGCGGAATAATAAAAATATCTTTTTTGTCATATCCCAGCTGCCTTACGATGAAGTTTTCGTCGTAACCCAGGTTGTGAAAAAAGACAACGAGTTTCTTCGGGCGTCGACGAAGCAGGTTGCAGCTGGTAGATGCAGCTCCGATATACTTGCCGCTGAAGTGGTCGTGATCTCTGACTTTGTAGTTGTCGGCAGTGAATGTAGAAGAACAGTAGCAGCACCGTGTCGCACGTACATGTGCATGATGTTCTGCAGGTGACAGAGGTAACATTGGTTTGGAGGTATCGTAAATGTCCTTGACTTGATTTTCAATGCTTACTATCTCAGCCATAAATTTCTCCTCTGCGTCCTGACCACTATAAATAATTGGTGTTTGTGGCAGCGTAGATGTTAGTGCTGCTGGTATCACGTCGTTGTCCACCTGTACATATATACAGTAGCTGTACGCCTCATGTTTTTGGTAGGCGTAAGTGTACGACGTGGTAGGGTCAGGTTCGCAGGTACTGACAAGTTTCAGAATGGCCTCAAAGTCCGCGTACACGACAATTGGTACCTTGTTCGCATGATGAAAATTTTTGAATTTTAACACGGGTGGTTTCCCGTCAGGTCCTGGCTGCGGCATCTCAATGTGTGTGGGTGCATGCTTGTAACAGTGTTTCTTGTGTTCTTGTAAGCATTCCTGTCCCGTCAGTCCCGATTTTCTTTGCTGGTCATCAAAGTATGTGAAACATCGTTTACAGAGGTGTACTTTATGTCCATGTGTGGTCAGCTGGGAGCGCACCAACCGGGAAAAGTTCTTAATGTAGCAGTAGTGAGCGTTTTCTTCAATGGTGAGGAGCAACAGGTCAAAATGAGTTTCTCTTCTACCGATACACGTACAGGAATGATCTTGTCCTCTGCATTTAGGGAATACACATTAACAGATACATCCTTGTTTTTCCGCTCAAAGATCTTAATTTGGTGAAGGGGGTGGGGAACTCAAGCCCTGAGAAATCAAATTTCAAATCAAGGTTAGCGTATCGCTGGTCAATGCGCTCAGGGTGGTCTCCATCAATGTATTTTGCAAGAATAGCATACTTAAAAGACATGTGATCATCATAGTTTTGTGGGTTGATGACGGCATGTTTATCCTTAATGGGTTTAGGCAGGTCTATGTACGAGGAGACACGGAGGGGGTCCAGTGTGTTGACACGCAGCTGCAGGTGGTTCACAGATGACAAAACCCACCCTGACCCACACTCCTTATATATCTCTTCCTCGTGGCAAATCTTGGCAATACTTTCAGACACAATGGATGTCACATCAGAAGGTTCGTACACTGCCACGTTTTGCGTCTTAAAGGCTCGCTTGTCTGTGCCTTCGTCGAGTGGACCTGGTTTAGTGTAGTCGCACTCGAGCCAAATATTAAATTTTATAGGCCCGTGCAGGGGAGATGAAAAATTGTCAAGGTCATGTAGTGAGAGACAGAAGATGTACTTACTCTCTCTATCTAGACACGTGCGAACCAAGGTAGCAGAATGTTCTCATAATTTAATTAACATTGCTAACCTCTAGAAGGGTGTCTGTAAATTCATAAAGGAGTGAGAGATCAAATGCACTCTGTTCCTTTTCACTGTGTGCCCCGCCCACAATGGCGTGCGCAGAGCGGATTGGTCCCCTGATAAGGGAGGGGGAAATTGAAGGAAACGCTATAGGTGGGATAAACGAGAAGGGGGGATTTTTTTAACAATATTTATTGGTTATTGATTAATTTATTTTAAAATATCAATTAATAAATAATAGAAATATTTACTAGCAAGTCATGAAATTATTTCTTTTTTATATTACTTAAAATTTTATAATTTTATAGATAAATAAAGGAGAAATTTACACTTCTCCGTGGATACAATCTTTTCGCGGAAGAATTCACACGATGTGCTATACTATATAAGACGGTAGCACGACGGAGTGCACTTCACTTTTTCCTGCGACAGCGTCATCTGGTGTTCTCGAGGTCTTCCAGGGTCTACCAGCGCTTCCGTACTTCATTTCTGCTCTATTTATTAAGGTAAGTTATATTTTTTCTCCGCGACGAGCGGTGCTGTAACGTTGACCAGAAAGCACACTCGGCCCTCCTGTACGTCCTTGTCTAGATATGCGGCGTGTGCGTGACTGCTGTGTCACTCGTACGTGATGATAAGGTCCCAGCTGATAGTCTGTTACGTAACTGTCGCTACACTAGCCTTCCATATACATTTTTGTAGGTTTCTAGTTCATTATCTAAACACGAGTACTCTGGACTAATACATGCATTTGTATTTCCGTATAGTTAGTGAAATACTTGAAACATATTGCACTATTTAATTTCCAAAACGGTGTTACGTTCATCAGTATTTATAAACACGGTGCAATTTATATCTATCCAACTTTCCCCCTTTTAGAGAAATGTTACTAACAGTGTCTCTTTTTTTTCACAAACTAAGAATATAATACTAGAGATTCATACACTAAACAATAACTGAACCACGTAGGACGGTTACACTTTTATTTATTATTACTGTATGTCAGCACTCAAATGTAGTCTATTCAGGGAGGACCCTTAACAAACAGTAATCAAAAATTAAATTTTCTTATTGCTGTCATATACATTTACATTACTAAGTCTAAAATCATGTACGCTCATGTAATATGTGTTATGTGCGAGCCTATTATCGGAGGTTTTTATACAGAAGAGATACAGCGTACGAAGTTCCCAGATGTGTATTTGGTCGAGAAGATACTGAAACGACGTAAAGGTCAAGTGTACGTACGTTGGGTTGGACATAGTGATAGAGAAAATAGTTGGATCAATGAGAAAGATATTTTGAAATAAGTGTTTTACTTGAATGTACCATATTATTTTTTGCAAATAAATGTATGTTTGAATTTTTTTACACGGCATTAAACATGAATTTTTCCCCAGGACCTTATAAGTATAAGCCCCGTGAACACATCGTAAAAAAAATTACTCGCTACTTGTTCAGAATTTTAAAATAAATTCAACAGTGTTTGTATTTTTCAATTCGAAGCAGCCGTTTGCAAAATATAGACTTGTAAAGTCGCAAAGTTATACATTTTCACATTGTCCATGTTGAATAAATGACAAGAGAGAAGCTGCAAGGGTGCACACGTCTCGGCCAACTCCACCCTCCCAGACTCCTTGCCAGGCAGTGTTACAGATTACAACTCGCAAGGTCTCTCTCGCGACGGCGCACGGAGGCTAGCTAGCTACGTATATGATTATAATTCGTCCATAGTCTACTGTGAAAGTAATTTTTATACATGTTTTACTTGTACACTAACTCACATATGATGCGTAGTCACTCTATACAATATTCTTTTCTCCATCCTGTGATGGAACAGTACTTTTTTGGGGGGAATGAATATATATATTTACTGAATTGACAATTTTTTTTTAATTTGGTAGTGAGTGGATATTTATTAGGTATGCACCTCTGTTGAGAGCTTAGGTATACATGGTAAACATTATCTAGATTGTGTTTTTAAACTACTCATATTATTTTGATGTTCTGGTTATGTATTTTATTACATGACGGTTTCATAAACGTAAAGACAAATTATTTTTTTGAAAAGTATTTATTTACAATACAATACATTGACACTTTTAATATTACATTCAGTATTAAATTCTGTACAGCAAAGTCTCTCTCTCGTTCATCATGAATTATTACACGTACCATGGGTTATCATAAAACCAAAGTCTCAGGGCTTCCGAGTTACACTGTGCGCAAAATGTATTTTTCTCGCAGTTGTGAAGTTTATCAGTATACATTTCAACAAGTTTCCGGAATGTAGGGCACTTAAACGTCTTATGTGCATCGATAATTTTA
>PNEQ01128952.1:0-14947 GCA_003012365.1 Medauroidea extradentata
CGTATCTTGCTTGCATATTATCCTACCGAAGAGCTGAAGACGTATCTTGCTTGCATATTATCCTACCGAAGAGCTGGAGACGTATCTTGCTTGCATATTATCCTACCGAAGAGCTGGAGACGTATCTTGCTTGCATATTATCCTACCGAAGAGCTGAAGACGTATCTTGCTTGCATATTATCCTACCGAAGAGCTGGAGACGTATCTTGCTTGCATATTATCCTACCGAAGAGTTTGTGCCGTGTCGTGCTTGTATTTTATCGTATTGACGAGTTGGAGCTGTATCTTGCTTATATAATATCCTACCAACGAGCTGTAGCTGTCTTTATTGTGCATTACTGTACTCTCAGAACCTTGGAGTAGGTATCATTTGTCTCGTTCGGTACAACCTGGAGAAGCCTGTTACATGGTATGTCGATGTGTCGGTACGAGATACTAGCAAGACTCGGCTCCAGCCTGGTCAATTATACACTTCTATATTTATTTTATGTGTTCTGTCTATAATATGTTCGCGAGATATGTAGAATAACAAGTATGAAACAGTTACGTTCCCAAAAAGGCTTTTCTTACAGAATTGCTTCACTTTAATCAGTGTGAACACCAAACATAAATCAGTACACAATAAATGTGTGTTTGTATACACACACACCTACATATGCACTGTATACATACATGTGTGGTACAAAATAATAAATACAATTCTTACTCGCACGTGAAGATCTAAATATTTTGGCAATTATTTATTTTAATTATTTGGCAAATGTACCCATGTTTTTGCAGGAACTAATGCAGCAACTGTTTTTCGTGCATTGTAAATCACCAAAACTGCTACTATATGGTTGAAGGTCACTGATATCAACGTTCCTAAGAATATTTGGCCTTTCGGAAGTTTTCGACATTTATGTTACATTTAGTTATGCAATCGTTTTATTCCAAACAATATTTTAGGCCTAGTGTTTTTGTTATATTTTGCCGAATAATCTTGAATGCATTATTCCTACAACTCAAGATAATGGTACAGGAATACTTTTAGCACATCTGTGTCTTTGGTTGCCTTCTTTATTATTTGTCATAAATATTTTCAGTATATCGTAGTTACAATTGGTGTCTTAATGTTAGCTTTTTATTTCTTGTTAAGCTAATAAAGTTCCCGAATACGTGTTTTCATAAAAAATATTTGTTGTTAATACACCCATTTTATTAGTATATTGGAAAAGTCATTTTGCTGTAGTAAACAATAAAAATTATTAGGGATCAAATTCTTTTAAATGGAGTTCAAAATGTGTGTGTTATTTAGACTATGTTTTTTTTTGTAGTTCACGTAAAATAGTTTGTTTTGCACTAAAAAATGTTGACTACTTTTTTGAGGGTTGTTTTAAATTGAAAATTCAACAAATTAATATTTACTGCCGATAAGAAAGGTAAACATTATTTTCTCTCTGAGTTGGCACTCAAAAAATCCTCTCGTACAGGAAAACAAATGACACTTACACAAATGGAAACGCACATCTTATTTTTACAGTTACGTGCAAGGAAGACAAATGGGAAAAGTGTTTAAGTGAAGTTTCAAAAGTATTTCGTATACCTTAAAATCACTTCATTTAGTAGATGTTTCTTATCGAACTAGTTATGTTCCTCGTATGTAAGACAGTGCCACAAAAATATGGTTATTTGATTTTTAAACAAAAACGAATAAAAGGCGGAAGTGTTGACAAAAAAGGCCAAAAAATCTAATTAATTGCAATTGGTAGTAATTTGAAGCCATTTCACAACCGGGATCTTAACACAATTATCAAAAATCAACAAGTGTTTTCTGACAACTCATGATTCTGAAGTATTAGTAATATACGTCCAAAAATAATTTGAGATATTCACTTATTAAATGCATAAAATTGCGTTGATATTGAAAAATCTGATTTAATTTATGATAATAACTATACGTTGTGTAAAAATGGGAACGAAAAGATTATAAACAGTTACTTTTTTTAAAATTAGCTTGTAAAATTTTTTAATGGTACGTAATTTTCATTACACTAGAATTAGGACGTTTAGTAGACAGTTTCCTAAGTTCTAAGCATTCATAAGATTAAATAAAGACATACAAATAATGAGAACACTGGCTTCTGAGTTCTAGTTGCGTCGATACCGTTTCTCTTTCCGACGTTATGGAAGGTATTTCCGCCTTAGTTTTCAAGGACAATACCACAGAAACTTACTGATACTGCTACTTCATCTTGAATAAGAAGACTGCAATTTCTTCCAAAATATCAAGAAGAGAAACAACAGTGGCACAGCTGCAACTCATAAGCCAAACATTCCATGGACAATGGCTGTGAAAGCCTGCGAACATTACATAAGAAACATAGTTCATGATTTAGAAACTTAGGAGGATATCGATTGCTTAGAATGAAAACCCACTAACTACAAAAATTTAAAAAAATTTAAAATTTTGATGGAAAGAACCAAATGTTTTGACAGTATTCAAAACCTTCATTTTGCAAGCAAGAAATTAAAATAGTATTATTTAAATTATGGCCTTAGGTGGGTTTAAAACTGCTAGTTAGTTTTCATGCTAACTTTTGGAGACAATGTGAGATTTTGAGTTACGAGGTTTTCATTCTAAGCCGTTGATATGTAATTGTTACGTAGCCCTGTAGAGTGTAGATTCACAGTTGTGTGTACAAAATGAGCAGCGAGAGAACATACACAGCAGTCAGTAAATAGATACACTAACCTTTGGGTCCCTGGATGCCCTCTGGTCCCGGGGGTCCGTTTTCTCCGCGTTCCCCCCTGCCACCCTTAGGCCCTGTAGGTCCTCTCTGGCCTGGAGGCCCTGCTGCACCCTGTTAACAAGCACCTCATTTACAATAATATACATAGAAGTTTGCTGAACTGGTAAGACAACATGAATATCTTTTGAGGTATATTCGCAACGGCGTCCCAAGATAAATGAGTCAATTAACAGAGCATTTAATTGATTGTACACTGAGTGGCAGTAGATGAAGTTTTGCGGTATAGAGGAAGATATAGGAAAACAACATGCTGCTGAGGGAGCAGTGAGGACATACCGCGGTGCCAGGATGTCCGTCCTTGCCGTCTGGACCAGGAGGTCCGGGAGGCCCTGGGCTCACAGACGACATCAGTGAACTGACGATGGCAGACTCGTTACAAGAGCACACTCCTGGTGGTCCTGGAGGCCCCGCTACCTGCAACAATACTCTCTGTACACACTCTACTCCGCTGTTCAAGTATACTTCACTTTCACATGCTTGATCTGCCAACCACAGCATTCGAGACAAACATGTATAACGTGCTATTCAATAATAAGTTACCAAAGTGTTCCCCATTTACTTAAAAGAGATAATAATGCATATTTGGCAAATTGAAATAAACTCAGAAACTTAGCAAGCATACTCGTTTCCTAAAATTAAGACGATAGAAGGTATTATGTATATTTTACAAATAATAGTGTTTTTGTAATTTTCAGTTTTTGTTTCTTTATTTCTAGAATGAAATATGTATATTGTTCTTGCTAACTGAAGTTACATATATATAATTAATTAGGCGTAATATAATTTGTGGACCGTTTTTATTTTGTGTTAGTGCCATATCATAGATAACGTATACGTGGGCATTATAAATAAATATGGCTTAAAAATCAGAGGTATTTTGTTTTACAATTTAAAAATATTCACACAAATAACAAGGAAGTTCATAAAAATAGTTTGGCTGAATAGTTTTTTAGCACGCCCTATTTATTTGAAATGTGATGAAAAATAATTTATGTACTAAATATTTTTACCTGGTAAGTTTAAGAACATTTAATTTGTGAATGGTTAGCAGTTTGCCGCTACTTTTTGTAAATTAAATATTTGTTACAAGTGAAATGCAACTTCGCTTTTGGAACGAACTAGAGCATAAAACGTGAAATGTACCTTGCCGAGATAATTTTTTGAATCAAATAATAATTTCAACGTGTTAATTATTAGAACTATATTTGCAATAATATAGTAACCCATCAGGCAACAAATTTATAAAAACACAGATACACTAAATTTATCCTTCAAATTGTTAACACTGTACATCCTACACATTACTCTTCTAACCACGAACCACTCTAGTCATGTCCAAACCTAAATCTTTGTGAGATATTTTTAATCAAGCAGAAACGTTAAACACATTTTGGGATTTTATTTAAATGATAATTCGTCCTTATTAATAAACTGTTAGTGCACATTCCATAAACAGAGTAATGTAACAATAACCAAGCACAATTTTAATGGACAGTTTTCAATGACAACTTCATTGCACATGGAAACTTGTTACAGACAACTTGGCAACAACCAATATCTCACCACCCACCTAGGAAGATGACTGTATTCAGTGGGTAGGAAAACACACACTCCTAACGGAGTGCAAGAAAACTGATTAACTTGCAACAACCTGATTCTGGTTCCCCAATATGACTATCAAATGCGACAAAGTAGGAAGTTTAAAACTTAATAACGTAGTTGTTATGATCAAATTAAGTTGTGACCATCGTGAATAAGCGTTACTAAAAAATGTTTAGTTTTACTGATGCAAGAGACATTGATAAATATCAAGACTGAAACGCACTGCTAAATATTATAGTACAAATTCAACGGACGCGTCATTATTATTTATCACTAAGTGGCGTACAAAATAATAATGAAAATCCTAAACCCTTGATTTAACGCTACATTTACTTCGGCCGGCTACATTTAGTGAGCATTAGAAGATTGTTAAGAATAATTTGTTCATGCATCGTTAATAACGTGTTCAAAATAAAAGGAACAATTGTTTGAGAGGAAATGGAACAGAAACAGAACTGGCCAAGGCCGGTAGTGAGATTATTCACTGCATCCACCTGGAATAAATAAGGATAACTGTGGTCATGATGGCAGTACTGTGACATCAAACCATCGCTTCCCCAATGTGACATAAGCAAGTTAAAACTGTATCATACAACTCTCTCCGTATTTAAGAGTTACTTTGCCATTCCAGAACTTCTTAAATTTGTTGATATTTAATAGAAACATCTCTAAAGTACCTGACATATTTTTTTTATTTTAATAATTTCAATTAATACCCACTGAACATGGATCATCAATACAATAAAGATAAAGCTGTTCACTAAAATGTCTGGGAACTAGCTACTGTACTTTTTATTGTAAAATTTACTATTGATGGAAACGATCACTGTAAAATTAGTTCAGTTATGAATTCACTTAGTCAACTTTAATATTCGCATTTTCTGATTCACGTGATTCAGCTATTACTAGTGACGAGAAAAAATATTTAAAATATTTACTCGTCATAATTATATTTCTAAAATCATTAAATAATATTTGTTTCGTATGCATATCAATTTCTTTGCTGCAACTTAAAACTAGTACAAATTGGTTAGTTTGTGATTTTATTAGGCTACTTTGAAGGCACAAACGAACATCGTAATAACACTGAAACAAGACGTTGATTTCGTTGAAGTTATAATAAGCTACAGACTTTGTTACTCAAATTAATAAAAAATAGTTGAACTTCCGTAGCTTACGAAAATTTTCTCAAAATTTTGAATTGAAGGCACATCACTGTTTGCTTCGGTTCCTGAATTTCCTTTGTGGCGACTCAAACACGGAAAATCTCGAAGGCTTATGACAGTAGTTTACAGTACATTCGAGGGTTCCACTGTGTATCGCAGCTTGAGGAGTGACTGTCACATACCCATGAAATATGAGACAATCAGCTAACAATAGTTTCACTGATCAGCCTGCTGCGCAACTGTTGGCACAAAAGTACAGAATGATTGTACAACCTACCCACACATTGTTAACTTCTAGCGACAATGTTTCTATAGGCAGTTCACTATAAACTGAGCACTCAGCACAACTTTTAATTAATTAAAAATATTTTGCATCGCGCCAACAGAAGATAACATTTGAGACTGTTGAAACAGTTACACTGGTTTTTAGTTACATGGAGGTTTTCATATTTGAAATAGTAAATATGGCTACAAAACCGCTGAAAGAAATCTTTATGAAGTGCTCACTTTATCGTGAACAGCCTTATACTTTCTTATTTAGGACACGATGATGGAACGTCGATTAAAACGATATGAATGGATAAGAGTACCATATGTTCGGTGGTTGTCATATTAAATTACCAAATATTTCATTAAATTATATTTTTTCTAAATGAATTCAGAGAATAATACGTTTTCTTGCTCTTGATTATTACTTTCATTTCATATACTGATCACAACATGGCGCGCCAGCTTCATTGCAGAGTGTAACTGACACATTTATGGGTCGCTGATGACAATCCGTCTATGTTTCATGCACAATGTTCTGCACTAGTGAACTAACTGAGGCCAGAGTATTACCAGTAAGTGTTGCCATGTTACACCCAGCAGTGGTATCGGGTGCAGAGAAGTAAACTAATTTACCGCTTGTACCCAGATCAATGCCATCGCTGGACCATAGATAAGATTGTTTCTCGCTTATGGACGCTACAGACTCAGAGTAGTGCAGAGCAGATAACTAGTAATTAAGCGAGGTGTATACTCACCGTAGAAGCGGGGCTGATGGAGGGAGGTCCTGGAGGCCCTGCGGGCCCTGGAGGCCCTGGAGGGCCCGTCACCGCGTCCCCCTGAAACAACAAGCATCATTCTTATACAGACCACTCTTGATTTCCCTGTTTGGCTCGTGTTTACTCGATAATTCTTACTTTTTTTCGATTCACCTTTCCTGAATACATTCTTTCTTGTTTATCTTTCTGGATAACTGTACTTACGCTCTTCCCTTTGGATTCATTTTGTAACGATGTAACAACTTCAAATATAAAATATTATATTTCACAACATATGTCTTAGCAGAACTCTTTATTTGATAAAATCATAATGTATACACAAGAACCAAATTAAAAAATGAGTGATACAGAGTTAGTTCTAACAGATGATTACATGGTTTCTTCATCGCATTACTCGCATATTTGTGTGATTCTGAATTCTTAGTTTTGTGCTGTATTCTCTCAAAGCGATTATTTTTCCAAGACGTTAGGTACCCGCAAATGTCACCCATTTTTCCGTGTATAATTTACGTCATCATGTTTTCTCTGTGACGACATAATTCTGTACTAGCATACGTAATGAATAATTTAATTTAGTATGTTTTAAGTGTATTGTAAATAATTATAACATATTGGGTTTATACTGAGTTCAAATTAAAAACAGTGTTGCCTGAGTTATTGCTTATTATTTTTTACTTTATACTTTTCACATTCGTTATTTCCGCAATGGTAAAACTAATAATAGTCCATAATTGTGTACGATAGCAATTTAATGTAAATGCCATTTAAGTTACCGAATATTTCGTTTTGTTAGTTTTTAAGTTTGGTTTAAAAATATTGATTTCGCGGAAAGAATATCAAATCTTGATATCCCAAACGCTTAATTTAAAATCAACGTTAGGTACAACATTTGCCACTGAGTTGTCAAGAATATTCAAGTGCAATGTTTCAAGATTAGTTTGTAATGAAGGCATAATGACATTGTATTTACCTCTATCTAGCTTGCAAATTTAAAGAGTTAGATCAGTATAATTGTAACGTTTAATGTTCTTACACTTTTTAGTGGAAATTATGGTTACGTTATTGCTAATGAACATATATCCATACAATAATTTGTGATGCGCGTGTTTCAGCTTTATCTTTACTGGTAAAATATATAGTAACTTAATGAAAAAAAAAAATATTTTAAAAATGCTTTCAACGATTTTCTTTTACAACTTGAGGAACATAATATCACATTTGGTATAGCTTCTGAGTTGCATTATAGGCAAACAAAAATTAATCGTTGTAACAAATGAGTTTACCTTCTTAAATGCTTTAAGAATAAATTTTTAGTTAAGAGTGATAACGATTACTTTCTTTCCTAAAATATTTTAAAATGTCGTTTATGGAATATTTATTCAATTTTTACACGTAAGCAGGCATAAAAGGAACCCCTTATTTCTTCTAAATATTTAAATTAGTGTCTATTTTCTGATGTACCGATAGGCATTTATCAAAATATATTATGTGCGGTCGAAAATAGTTGCGCACTGCAATGACATACTGACTTAACAATATCCATTGACAAAAGCAATAGCCAGCAACCTAAAAAAATAAATCTGGCTTTGCGATCCACACAGTATATAGCGAGTTTGGATACCACGGCGTACAACGCTAATTGTGATACCAGTATGACATTTTCTACACTGCCGATATGCAGTGTGTACAACAAATAACCACAGTGACACGATACCTTTGAGAGGGGGTAGGGCGGGTTGTGTATGTTGAAATTTGCTTACTCTATAAGAACTATGCGAAAGTAAAAGGCGATTAATTTCAATTGTGAAACTGGAATAATCTTTTAGTACTATGAAATCAAGTAGTCAATACACAGACCAAAGATTCTTCTCCTCTCACGCCATGCCCTTCCCATAACAAGGCCAGGACTATGCTGTTGAGCTAATTAAAATTTTACAAGTTACTGCTTCGTATATTAGTATGTAATGTGCCATTACATAAAATTATTTATGTAAAAATTATACTTTACATTATATATGTATCATTGACTGCATTGTCTTATCACAGGTGCACAATGCTGTACATTCCAATCCGTATTTGCAGTTTTCAACACATATTGCTTTGCACTGAAACGTTCATAACATACTTTCTATGTTTCTGGAAGTAGGATCGAGTTCAGGTGGTAATTCAGTATACTTCCTTCCCCAGGGAGTGACATCAGGCACATAATGTTCAAGCTGCATGCATGTAGTACTGTTCTCTTCAAGTGTTGCCGCAAAACTTCTTGTGTAGGAGGTATATTCTCTACTTATATGTTTTTGTAGGTATAATATGTGTCTGCACTCACTAACATATTTTGTTGAACTTGTAACATCATGCAATGGAACAGTGAATTACTGTATCATACTGATATTGCCGTCAGATATAGCAGTGCAGGTTGATAAGCGAGCGAAGTTGTCTGTCATTTTCTTTATCTTCTTCTAAACATACCATGACTTACTCTTTCCGATTACATAAATTGAAGCCATAGAATCACAACCAGTAATTGCGTGGAAAAATAACAATGATTCTCGCTTTTCAACAGGTAAATTCGCAACTAAGAGAGTTAGCGAGCAATTTCTTATTTCTACATACGCCTACTTCAAACAATATGTCATGCAGACCTAAGTTCTTCAATTCAAATATGGCAATACCGGAATAATAATTACGTTAGAGTATATCGCGGTTGTAACAATATTTGTGTGACTAGACATTACAGCACTATTTACATGAAGAAGGATTCTTGTATCATAGCATATTTTGCTCATATATAAGCTTCCAGGAAAGTATAAAAAATAAAGTCAATTTTATCATAGATGAGTCTGAATGGAATGTATAAAGACCATTTCTGAATAATCAGCTATGTATCTTGACTATGCTCAGTTGAGCGAATGAACCAGGTCTGAAGAGTTTATTTTCCATTGCACTTTCAGGACGTTGAATAATTGTAATATACAATGAAATGCGTTTTGTGCTGTTGTTGATGATGGGTTAAGGTCTATGTTGTAGATAACTGCTGTTGAAAATGGATTCTGGTGAAAATCAAGTGGAACTACTTCCTCTAACTCAGTTTTATATGTCACAAATTTCATTTGTTACACTTGTAAATATAGTCTGTAATCGATAATATGATACTGAAAAACGAAGGGAATGTAGAATGTATAACATTTTCTTATTTCTCATGAGAGAAAAAGTCTTGAGGCTGATATAGAGAGACAGTGGTGATTCGTGTTTTACTGAGTGCTTGATATAACTGCTTTCAGTCCGCCATTTTTGTTTCATTCCATTTGATAAGGTGGGCTATTGAAAGCACTAGTGATGTCTTCAACTGTGAATCATCTGCAGCAGTTCTTTTCAACATTATATGAAGAACAACGGCAATGACATGCTCACGATATTTTGAGGAATAATACCGTCTGAAAACGAGCCTTTAAACTTGGGATACTCATGAAATTAATATCTGCGAATTATACTCGTTGCGCGAGCTAGGATCATGCTATCGGTCATAGAAGCTAATGTTGTAACATCGCGAAAATTTTCCTAGTAGCTTCCTAAAAATGAAGCAACACTTATTTTTCTGCCTTGCTTGCTACAAATCCAGGCATTAAGTACAAGTTAATTTATTAGTATTGCACAGTGAACATATAGTTATTTAATACCAAGATAACAATATTTAATTTATATAAATGAGCAACGAATTGCTAACTTGAACACTGGGAAAGTTTCAGAGCATAAATATCTTTCTTACACTGCAGAGTATGAGCCAGAGCTGAGCCATACACAAGTTCAGATACTTTGTCATTCGCGTCTATATTTTTCTTGTTGCTTTCATTCCGCACACTGTTCCTAAATCGTGTGTAACGTACTTTATGATATTTCGCCTACAAAGCCATCAGATCAGGAGACGTCAGTTTCGTATTTTTTTCCTTTCTTAAAGTTAATTTGCTGAAAAGTTATAGTACAGCCTATTTCCAAAATTTGAGGGCAGGCGAGTCTAATTTATTCTTCGCCTTTATCGGATAATAAGCAAGTACTCCGTATATCTACAGTCATTGAAGAACCATTTTAATCATTATGTTTTCCACCATCGATCTTCGTTGTAAGGTGCTCAAGTGTTTGTTGATCATAATAATTTCGATAAACTTTGTGCAATTTGACATCGTGAGAAATCAGCGTCTGCATAACGCCTCTACCTTCGTCTATCTGAAAGATACGAACTGATTTGGGAGAGCCTTGAACTCGCAAGCCATGTTAATTGTTCGCCAAGGGTTTTCAGTCAACTCTCTGTAGAATTAACTGGTGGAATTTTGTTTCTTTGTTGGCAATAGCAGGAGAAGTCGGTGCTAGAGAGTCGCAATGTAACAATTCCAATTTTCGACACTTCGACATTTTTTAACCAGATGATATCTTCTTTACCAATTCTGCAACAAATTGAACAACATTTTTCACACCTAAGGAGACAGGAAGTACTTAAATTAAACGTAGTCACAGTTCGAATACTTAACATGTAATGTACCGCTTAACTTCACGCAACACTGCGCAGACAACACTTTGGCTATTTAATTGTTTTCCTTTTAATTTTTATATTAAAAATGTCCTCGTTATTCAATATTTTAATTATTTACGGACCTTGTTCAATACACAGACATACATGTACAAAAATTCAGTCAAATCAATAGAAGCCCTTCAAATGAACCGCCGATTAATCTAGCACACACTATGTACATAAAATGTCATAGTCGCCTTTACCCTTCACCATCCTCCTTCCCCGGGTAGCCATGACTTTATCTCCTCATTGTTTTGAACCATGTTCGTGTGCCAAGTTTCATGCTGGTATCACAAAATGCAGTAAGTTTGTGCCATCCAAATACGCTAATAATGCTTGAAGGCGTTCTGAAGCTTCCACGCCCATATACTTATTTAGTGTGTTACTGCTACTTGGCAAATAACATTACCCTTAGAAAAATCCTTTACATTTCTTGGCCTAGTTGCTGTACTTTCATACCCGTGTGCTCACAAGGAGTTTAAAGCATAAAATATATTATAGTAGTCACATCTGCCAAGTTACTTATGTTCCCTGTTACTAGTACACTATCAATAGTTAACACTGAGTGAACACACATCACATGTTCTCGCTACCATAGATAATGCATTATGGCGAAAAATTTGTATGTCGGTTACAATGCATCTTGTTATAAACCATGTCATACCCCCTGGTTCAAACATAAGACAGTTAGGCCTTGGAAAGTAGGCCGCCTGAAAAAGTTTACTAACTGGCAAAATTTGGCCAAGGAATGATAATATTAAACACGGCACAAAGCGACAGCGGAATCCTCCCGCTCCGACGGAGATACGAGTTGGCACACACGACATGACAAGATAGACGTATAACACTAACGACGAGGTGTGTGCGTTCCACATTGTCTCCAGGGTCACAATGCCACCAATAAGATGCATCAGGACGTCCAGATACGTTCCCGTACTACCATAGCATCACATCAGCCTCGGTATTATACTTATCCTTGCGTTCTGAAGAATTAAACTGTATTGTACTATGTTCTTAAAGTAATGCATGAGAATTTTTTAAGTATTTCGGCGTAACATTTGTCAACGTTTATGGTTTCTTTATGTATATAACGGAAATATAAACAATAAGAATCTGTAGGTGTTTCGCAGGTTCCAAATTTTTCTTCAGCCACACCTAAAAAAAAAATACGTGTACATACAAAAGTAATAAACTGAGTAATTATCATTCAAATTATAAATTATAACAATGTACCAACTAATTCTTTGCATGGTGGATAATAGTTGCCTTCTCTATTTTTGTCTATTTCCAGTTTACATATAGTCGTACTCTCTTCTCTTGTTTCGTAGGCTTTTCAGAGATAGATATTTTTGTGGTGGCTGTACAGATGAACTGCAGCGATCATATAACTCAGTGGTCCTAACTGACGTAGGTAACTTGTTCAATTATTACTCTAACTCATCCTGAACACAAGCAAGTCCAAATATTCGGTCGAAATGGAAAGTTTTCAGGCATGCTAGGTGTATCATCCTCGCTTTCATTCATGCTAGATAAGTCACCAGGAAGTCAAATCTTCAAAAAAATGTTTAAACATGTAATTATGAGTGAGTTAACGGTTTCACGTTTTTACGCGACATATTACTACAGTTTCCTAACAAATAAATTTAACATTTTTTATCCAAGGTATGAAGCACATTTATTTTTCGTAATATTTATTAGAGGCATAAAGCGACTTCAGATTTCCGGTTGTATTACTATGCGCGATTTTTCACAAAAAAAAAAACACGGTTTAACATTAACAAAAGTATTCGTAAGACGTAAAAACACAACAAAAAAACTTATGGAGCAGAAAATACTGTCTCAATGACAGGATACGGCGAATTGAAATTAGCAAATACAAAAAAAATTCGTCATTCAGCTGTCAACGTATCTGATTCGACAAAGCGCAGAGCAGAACTACGCAGGGACACAGAAGTATCTCTAGGATAAACAAGAACCATATCGACCTACCAGAATCAATTGTTCGTTCCAAATACAGCTACTTTGATACTTTTTATTCCATGTTTGGTTTAAATATATGTTACTATGTGTGGTAGCTTTAGCAATTTATCTGAAAATACGTGCAAAGCCGATATTCTAAATATAAATATCTAAGTCATTTAAAGCTAATTGTTGTAATTATGTTTACAACTTACTGACATGCTAAAAAAATTGCAAATCGAAGAAATTATTTCCTATCAATCATTCAAAATGTTTCTTTACATGTGTTTCTACTTACTGCACAGGATGACTTACACCATTGTAATCTTGTAATTTATAAACTTGAATGAAACATCAAAATATCGTATTTAATTGTATCCGTTTAATAATTTCCCTAATTTTTAAAATAACGACCATTTTTTCTACCAACAACTTACGTGGCAAAAAAGCGATAAAAGTTAGATGTGGTTCCTGAAATACATATAAATGCTGAGATTTAAAAAAAAATCGTCGATGGTTTTAATGTTTTCAGAGTAGTCACATATTCATACATGAACACACATACACTCACCAACACGCACGTAGTTACGCAGATACACAGACAGAAATGTGATTTTGTAAACATTTTCTCTGTAGGAATGTAGGCTAAAAATCTGTCAATGGATGTTTCAGAAAGGTGTGGAATAATGGTATTGAAAGACAATACATTAGAGCCCTACTTTCTTAATTTAACAAAGGAAATGAACTGTACATCAGTTCATACAATACGAATGTTTAGAACCCTACATTAATTAAATCCATAATTTGAAAAATAGAGACTAACTGGTTTACATGTATTGGAAATATTAATAAAACAGTCATAATTTCAGCTGTGATCTTCATACCTGATAATGACTACGTGCTTCGGTATACTGGTCGCTGATCACAAGATGAACATAATATTTCATTAAAAATTTAATGAACTTTACTTTTTGCAATTGAAAACAGTCTTAACTTATTCTTACCTTCGGCCCCATGTCGCCCTTTTCGCCTTTAAGGCCACGCGCCCCGAAATCTGAAAGAAAAAGAAAGAGCAATTTAAGATTCATATGAACAAACTTGACAAGCATTTCATTTAACATAATTTCCCTTGAGTACAGTGTTATTAGCTTATGTGTTGCTATTAGGATAACTATATGCATCTACCCTGATGTTTGTTTGTACCCATTAGATAACTACATGACCATTAATAACAGCAACACACAGGTTATTAGATTGATAAAATGTTACATGTGGTCAAAATACATTTTATGTCGTATGGTACATGGCGTGTGAGCTCACAACATTTAGTAACAAAAGGTAAGTAGGTAGTGTTGGTAACAGCTCGAAGTTGGAGGCCACGTAAGTGAAGGAAATTGTTCCCTTCCAGTAGAACAATAAAGTGATAATGACAAGGTATTCTATTGGAAATGATTGATTCATGACATCTGGATTCATTTACGTTAACCTCAAACAATAATTTCATTTCCTTGCATAGCGATATGGCATTGCAGTATATCTTGCTAGCACGACTTTCGCGCATCTTAAGGTGACCGGTATTTCGCCTACAAACCATATTACGGTATTTTCTGTTGTGTACCTTGTAACATACCACGATATCTCGTGGAGATTACAGTATGTAAATGAGAGTCCATGTTGGGGACGTTAAGACATTTATGCACATATTAGTAATTTTAGTAACTCGGTAAAACCCTGGCATGTTATTTTAAGGTAGTAAGATTTAAGTGTATTTATTATGCTGTTGTAATGTATATTGTGTTAAGTATAATGTAAACATAA
>PNEQ01128953.1:0-14948 GCA_003012365.1 Medauroidea extradentata
TGCCATCCTCGAGACGCCATACCTCGTCAGCTCAGTCGTGCCGACACACAACACCTTAGTGTTGTCTGTCCCTTCTGCAGGGCGCTGATGTTACTCAGACTCGACACCGACTACCGCCGCCGTGTTGGCATCCTCAAGACGCCACACCTCGTCAGCTCCGCCGATGTTACATCAGCCTCGACGCCGTCGTGATACCGCCGCCAGCGTCGCCTCTCGGCCCGTCACTTCTCACGACGTCCATCGTCGTCCCAGTGGTAACGCCGCCCCTAGGGGCGCTCGCTGCCTCACACCTCTCACGGTCTCACTTCATCTTCACTATCACAAGACTGCACACGGCTGACTCTTCCCGATTCTCTTCCAGACTCTGCAATACTAGACTCTCCACGACTGTCACTTCTCACTGTCTCTTCATTACTAGACTGACTTCCTGACTGTCACATCCACGACTGTCACATCCACGACTGTCACTTCCCGACTATCACTTCCTGACTAGACTCACTAATGTTGCGCAGTACCGTGGCTTTTATACGGCCCCTTCAGTGACGTCAATAGCTGATGCAATATGATGATCTAGAGTCTAAAAATAGTCATTACCACGTTCGTACTAGTTGAGAGTCACGTACTCGCACTGGCGTCATCGGGGAAAACCAGTGACGTCTCTCGGGAGTTGCGACATAGCTGTGGAAACCCATGACACCACTGGTTGACTCACGGGGCTGACCACCCAGCATGATGTAATGTGCCTGCTGCCCGGCCAACACACAAAGTGTTCATTATTTACTGAGGAATACCTCACGTGGTTTGTTGGTCGAATTAAGCCCCATCCTATATGAGTGTATATATATATATATATATATATATACCCACATACACTCACAGACGCAAGTAATAGCTAAAATATTGTAGTCATATGTAGTTTTATCTGCAGAATGGTGCGGTGGAAAGAACGCACAAAAGAAAGGCAGTGGATTTGATACTTACACGTCTGTCTCCAAAGTATGGAGATCCTCAGAGAAAACAAAATGGTTAGAAGAAGAAGGAACAGAAATATGCGTACTTAGGTTTCAGGAGGAGTAGGCGGGCTTTATCTATCCTCTCCAAACGTCATTCGCCACTCTGTAGGCGGATTTCACAGTTCCCCGACAATTCCGACACAACAGCTCCGACACAACAATTCTTTTAATGCCATTCACGTGGTAAAAATGCATAATTTTATATTTGTATGACATAGTTTTAGTTTTATAGACGTTACTTGTGACTAAATTTTACACGTGAAATTTTTTGACCTCTCATAGTCTTCCCAAAGCGGCATGTTAAAGTCAAAATTTGCAAGCTACTTGAATACGCAAATAACAAAAACCAACTGACTTACTCAACGACATAATTAACATTGAAATTATATAGTACGGGCCACACGCCAAAATATTTAAAACCACACAACATAGTCCCTTTGTACTTTTTAAGAATGGCCGTAAATGAAGAAAATTATCGATATTTTTAGAATTTTTTTTAAACGCAATGCAATTGCAATGTGTGATATTAAATCTTTTAGCATATAACCTATATTATCTAAATATAGAATGAATAATTTCATTCGCGTAAGATAGTTGGCTTTTGTTATTAGCATGTTCCCGTAACTTGCAAATTTTGACTTTGTCATGCCGATATTGAAAGACAATGAGAGCTAAACATTTTTCATAAGTAGAAAATGTAGTCACAAGTAACGTCTAAAAATACTGACACTGTGTGGGGTAAACATAAAATTATGCGTTTTTGCCACGTGAACACACTTGAAGCAGGACAGTCGTTACAATTCTAGTAGCGATCACAATGCTCCGACATGCTGCTCGTTATGGCATGGCCGTCGGCAGTACCAAAAAGTAGAAGCCTGCGTACTTTATTGAATTTTTTTTCGTGTCAGCTGTTTCACGTAAACACGAATAGAATTTAAAAAAGAAATGAACTTTCGTAAAAGAAAAGGCTACACAAACATAATTCGTAATGTTTTCCGCTGCAATAAAATTACTTTAAAAAACGGCCATTTATTATATGTTCGCAAACTCTCTGGTTGCTATGTTTATAAACAAGCAGTGAGATTCTGGCACGAATATAAATTGAATTCAAGGTACAGTTGGTGAAGTTTAATCTGTTTTCGAAACGTTATTATAAACTAATAATATTTATACAAGTAAAATATACCAAGTATTCTAAGTTGCAAGTAAACTTTGTTTTGTAATGTTCCACTTCGTTTCCCTGCTAAAACCCGACGCGGTGATAATTATAATTAGAGTCCACTTTCGTCGGGCTGTCAGGGCAGTAAATTCGGTCGGGCTTATTCGTGCTTATTATTGGTTGCTGCTCAGATTTTGCTGTGTCGGGAATGTTGCGTTGGTCTCGTCGGGGCTTTGTGCATACACCTTGTGATATGCTGGGTGAGTCCTGGGACGGAAGGTGGGCACAGCAGGACAGCAAAACTTGCAATGGATGTCAGTGTCTGTTCCTGCTGTCGTATGACAACCCCCTCCCCCCGCCCGGGGCTCTGTTTCACTCTCGTTCATCCACACAAAATGCTCACACTTGTGCGGTTGATCTGCCTGACAAGAATAGGTGGTGACTTGTCGAGGAATTTGCAGCCCAGTGCAGTTGGTAAATATCGTAAGAAGACAACATGTATTTTGCCCACGGAGCTTAGTACCATATGATTTTTTTATAACCCCAATTAGTTGAAAAAATGTGATGTGGAAAGGAAAAAGAGCCCTTCAGTCGAAAAAAGTAAGAATCTTAATTTTTATTATATTCTGTAATATGCCAAAAATGTGAAAGTTTTAACACAAAAATTACCTTTCTGCCTCCGAAATTAATATAACTTACATGCGAATTATTAAACTTTACTAACAAAAAAACTAAGGTTTGAGTGTAAATGTGTTACAAATGTATTATAGTTACATCTTCGTTTAGTGCTTAGAAAAAAAATTCGCTGTAAACACAAATAAACTTATCAATTATCTCTCTTGGCTCTAATTTAAAAATTTTATATTTTTCCATAATGTGACTTAATCTTTAACGATAATAGGTCCCAATCACTCGTCTGCAAGGCAAATATAAACGTGGTCGTAAAAAAAAAAAAACGAAAAAGATTTTAATGTAATGAATTTAACATATAAAAAGCATAAAATATATTTCTTGCGTATAATTCTTGACAAAGCGAATAAAATTTGCTAATTTTGTGGAAAGTTTGTAACTGTGCTAGAGGATAACTGTCGCAGGATCCCAAAAAATGCTATTTACACTTAAATTCATTATACATTTTACGTGAGAAATAGCAAAGCATATTTAATCGTAGTATAATTTAGGATGGCAAAAAGATAATTCTTTTAAAAAAATTAAGTAACATCATTTAAGGTGTAAATTATATATATATATATATATATATATATATATATATATATAAAGTTGTGTTTATGCCTGGGTGGAGGCATGTTGAATCATACTAGGTGGACAGCCCGACGATTCGACCATGTGATTCCACATGTGTGTTTCAAAAGCTGTGTGTAGCCCGGGATTCCCTGATGACGCCATTGCCCTACATGACTCTCGGCAGGTATGAGTGATGTAATGTATATATTCGACCCCTGAAATTCTGAGATTCCCCGACCGGCGGGTCTGACTATAAACACTCCGGACCGGCCGATTCGGGGAGAGTTCGCTATTAGTCCTGCTAGAAGAATTTTCTGAGCTTGTGAAGAGAGACTGGTGAAAACATATTGGTGACGTCAGAGTCTTCTGTGAGGCTGCGGGCACATACCTTCGGAGAAATATTGGGTGAAACAGGAAGTCTGCTGCTACGGGTCGACGGACTAAAAGGAGGTGCGCGACGGGAGTCGAACCGAAGACCTCAAGAATGAAGACAGTGGTGCACACGGGGTGCTGATCATTTCATGGTGTACCGTATCAAATACGTCACGACTTCAATAATATGCATATTATTATTTGTAATTATTTTTCCTAAATTCAGGCTAGTTTTTTTTTTTTTTTTTGCATTGTTACTAACCTGTTTGGTTACCATTCACAATAATTACGGATATTGAGACATTTTCATTTACTAAGGATATTTTAAAAAATGCACTTTCAATTACAGCTATCCTTCCTTGTTGCATTATTTTGAGCCGACGCTAGCCGCACTACAGTGTTTTTTTTCTTTCTTAGCAAGATGTAAGCAGCTGAGCTTTAAATTCCTCTGTCAGTTGTTCTGTCGAACCTCCGTCTTCATAGCACGTGCTGCTGCCGTTGCTGTGCGTGATTTCACTTTTTCACCGCATGATTTCGATGCAGTTGGGCGATTCTGTTCACGTGATTGTCGCATGCTACTGTGCTTCAACCCGCACTTTGCCGATGCTGGTTGTGTTGCTGATCATTTTCGATGCTCGTTTGTTCGGCGTTTCTGCAGTTTCTTCTGTTGCATTTCTTAACACTTTGCCGTCAACCATCATATTGTCAAGATGAGTGTGTTTGGTGTTCCTGCCTTTTTGGCAGATCTTGGCTCTTGATTTGCTATATTTACTTTTTAATATAATGTAGCTAATCAATATTTTTATGTAGTAAAAACTGTGGTGATACTTTTTTTAAATCATTATTTTGGTTGTTTCGTCTGTAATTTCAAGTATTTCTCTTCGTCCTCGTGTGTGAGGGTTCTCGTCTTGGCTTATTCACGTCTCGGATTATTCACGTCTTTGCGTATTAACATGATGTCCTATTCATGAGCTGACCTGTAATCTCCACTACTGATGTCCACTAATTCTGGCCTATTTTGGGGCCTTTTCTTCGTCCTTTTCGCCTTCTTTGTTTCGCCGCTGTAACTGGGAAATATGAAGTCATCCCAGCGACTTGTACCCTTCTACTGCGGGTCTTCGAACAGATATGATGCAACTAAATTGTATTTTAAATCTATAAATTAACAGCTGTCACACTTACATATTTTTAGTGTAATATTTTGTACCATTTTAATAATTATTTTTAATATGAACAAAAATTTTATCAGGCCTAACGAAGGATGCATCCAATATATTCGCAATTTGATTTTTTAATTGATTTATTACTTTATTGAAACGGACGTACAATATTTATTTAGCGGACAGAATGGGCATTTCTTTTGATACGTTTTACATAAAAGAATTTAAGTAATATCAATTTACTATTTACGTTTAAATTTGCCTGCAAGATTTGGGTTCTTAATAATTTAACTACAGTTGCAGCACTATTTGACTATTCACCGATGGCAATTATTTTTTGTGAATATTATAAGAAAATAAAATCGAAATATTTAATATTAGAAATAAAATGTAATAATTATTTTGAGCAACCACAAACTGCAGAGTTGTCATTAAATATGTTTTCCTCTGGTGTCAATTAATTATTACGGCGAGAGAGCCTATTTGTTTATTTAAATAATAATTATTTTTCATTGCACGTACGCATGGCAGCCCAGCCTACATTTATTCGTGCATTGCTTCCGCTTTGTTTTTGTTTGTTTACAACAGTTTCCTATGGTTTTGTGGGTTTGTTAATGTGCCACCTTCTGTTTTCTTCTGTATTTTTATTGGTAGGCATTTTGCGATGTTTATTTGCCAGGGACTGTTGTTTTTGTTTTACGATTAATGGCTATTTTTTAAATAATTTACTAACCTTCCATACGCAACGGCGGAACGTTGAGCCATCACCACTTCGGACTGTTAAGGTTGTACATAGTCAATGTTTGAAAGACTGATAATTGGATATATGACTGAACTTTTATTGTGATTTGAAGTCTTTAATTAATTAATGATAAATAATTTTGTTCTTTAATTTTCAAAGTTAGTTAACGTCTCCATGGCGCAGTTGTAATTGTGTGCATAATAAGAGTGCTGCGAAAGCCATAGTTGAATGCTGTTTTGTATATTTTTATAAGATGTGAGCTATCAAGAACTTAATTAAACTCTTTTAATTTATAATTATAAGACTTCTATCCTAAGAATCTCGGAGTATATATATATATATATATATATATATATATATATATATATATATATATATATATATGTGTGTGTGTGTGTGTGTGTGTGTGTGTGTGTGTATGTGTGTGTGTGTGAGTGTGTAACTTACATCTGTAATTAAGTTATTTAATTTTATTTTCTGCATGCGGGTATGTTGTAAATTGAAAATGGGACCGTTAAGAGGTTTGGCGGTAATATAAATATTACGGTTTTGAATATTATACAAATTTGATACATTATTTCATGACTATATACACTTATAAATACAGTTTAAAACTTGATATAACTTAAATAATGAGAATAATCGCCGAATTACCTTAATGATTATACTTCAGTTTACAATCTATTCGCATACGAAACTATATCTGCCGACCGAGCAATCCGTTGTCGCAGCAGGAAAAGCGCTCCTACTGGCGGGAGCTGACATCAGTCAAATGATTCATGGTTTTCTTAATGCTAGGCTACATTCACTAACAGCACACAAACAACACAGGCGCACCAAATTTGAACGCGTTATTGATATAAATATAAAATGCTGCTCTGAGCTTCAGAAGACAATTCCAAACGTGTTGGCCATTTCGATTAACAGTTTCGCATAATGCTGGAATCATAAAAGAACAGTGGATATGATTCGTGTAAAATTACATGTCGACAAGATCAAGACGTCTGCGACGTCAATGCGACAAAATTCGCGGACGCGACAGTGCTGAAAATCATATTTTAATTTCGTGACCAAATGTTGACGAAGCGAGTCAGTCTAGCAACTTTCACGGCAGATTGATGTTTGTTATAATAAGTAAGCAAAATCATTTTTGTTAGAAATTTGTTATATTGACAGTATTTCACGCGTGGAATGCCAGGGAAGGGGTTTTTGAAAATATGAAACAAATAAACTCAAAAATATAAATAAAAAATTGACATAAGTTTACATCTTACGAGAGGTTAAGTTTATAATAATAAGGAAGTATTTGTATGTAACTTCTTTTTAAGCATATTTCACGAAGCAGCAAAACTAGTCTTCACTAGGTCACCCCATAAGTAATATTTGTTATGGAGATGGCTAAATTGAACATTTTTCTTAGTGAAGCAACTGTTTCCATGTAATGTACTCAGGTTAGCCAAACTACTTTTTTTGTTTAATCCCTTAAGTAACGTAATCAATTAAACTTCTTCATATTAAGCTCAAAATAAATTCAAAACTCTTCGTCAAGGACATAGTACTTTACGCATTTATTTACTTATTTTCGTGTTCTCCATCCACAGATACATAAAGCCCGGTACACGTTATCTGTATTTCAGTAAAAAATTCCGTATACATCAGTACAAGTAGCATTGCGACAGTGTGAACTGGCACTTGACTCGTTTCAGATAGAATTCCATACTTAATTTGATGAATAGATATCGTTCTATTTTTCATCGTAGTGTTTGTTCGCGCGCAAGCGCAGTGCACCATTCCAGGCAAGTATGCAAGTATGGTAGACAGTGTGCTTTGAAGAAAAATTAAAATCTTGTTTCTTGCTAAACGCACTTCCGTCGAATTTTCGAAACATAAATAATACAAGAGTGTTTTCCTTATTTGGCTCTTACGTGCTTGACATTTACGTAAAATTGTTTTTTTTTGTAAGGATTATATAGTCACGTAATACCTGTGTTCTAGGAAGAAACGAATAGATGCGTCGAGGACGATGAAACAAGCAAATAATGATGATACACATAGGTACGAAAGACGACGGTTTTCCCGTTACGATGTATGAACACGTGCAAACATAACAATGTTGCAACACTGTTTTTTGTGGGGATATATTTAAAAGTTTTGGCGTATGCCAGCCCTGTTGACACACTGTGAAAAAATTGAGGTAAATTTACTCTACATGTAATGGAAGCAAATTACCTCTACAAATGAGGGAAAATTACTCAACACGTGTCAAGGAAATTAACTCAACTGGTAATGTAACTTTTCATTACATATTGGCGCAAGTCCTCTAGGACCATTTGACATAACGCGCGAGCGAAACTTCAGAGTGGTTTGTGTGGCGAATACACTACCTTTAGGAAATTTCCACACATATTCGGAAATCAGATTTCCTTCTCAAGGTTGGGGAATATTACCATACGTATGATGAGTAATATTACCAACTTTTTCTACAGTGTAGTGTCCAAGAACTACAGGAACGCATTGTAGATGGTTGCAACTGCATTCGAAACACACCTGGAATTTTTCAATGTATACGGGCATCGATGCGAAGACGGGCTGAAGCCTGCCTTCACATGAACGGTGCCCATTTCGAACACTTGTAATGTATTAGACTACTTGTGCAGCATTTTGACGTTTTTATCCTCGAGAACACTGGTATTATAGCGCTCCTGTCTTAACATGCAATGTGTTGTATTAAGAAACCCATTGGTTTCCAGAACTATTTTTATAGCATTATGTTCTTGTTTCATCGTCCTCGACACATCACTTTCGTTTGTACCTGTAAAACAAAACATATTTATAAAACCCAGTTTTACAAATATATTTTTCCTCTATATGTACCGAAACGTATTGGTAAACAGTGATCATGCGTCCATAACACATACGTTTTTTTCCGCCAGATTTTGTTACTAAACATCAATCGAAGTCAACGAACAGAATTTAGTAAGGATCTGAGTGCAGTATCAATGATAGTGTGTACCGGGCTCGAGTTAAAATGTAAATTTTGTATAAAAAGATCAAATCGTAAGAAATATGGTTGATGAGCAATATTTGCTGTTAGCCCACTGTGCACTGTTCAAGCTATGTGATGTTCATAAAGAGAAAATTTACCCCATGTACGCTGACAAGCCAAGGACGTATGTATCCGCTTCTCGGTCAAGCCGGTTACTACGCACACACGGTCTGTTGTAGCGAGTGAACTTCAAGTTGTTACAGGGTCAGGAAATTTCCACTTTGTTGATGGGGCCTGACTTGCATTTAAATGTTCCTTAACAAGTAGCTTACCTGCACGTGTGAAATTAATAAAATCCTTCCATTCGATTTTCACTCTTTTCAGACGCCCGAATTACTTTAAATTTTTCACAAGTGTTGAGAATCAATGACAATGCAATAATGGTATACCTATGACTCGGTATTCTCATCCATAATGAAAAAAAAATTCCCCTTGGTTGCGACAGAAAAAAATATTTTAAAATCGAAATATATAAGCAAACATTTCTGAAATATTATTTCCTGTAACTTGCAACATCGTTTTACCTGAAACAATCTAATTTAAACAAATAAAATAACACTTTTTGTGGCAATACTATTACAAGTTTTAAAACAATTTTCAAATTGTTTTTGAACAGTGATAGGTTGTGTTACAATTCAGACTAACTCTTTTCAAAATAAACTTCAAATTAGAATGAAGGATCCAACCAAAAACTTTACTTAAGATTCCATATACCCCTGATACACAAATTCTTTGTTTTAAAGCCATAATTTTCTTACATAGAGTTTTAATAAAAATGGTTGTTTGATGAACCTATTTAATGTATGTGTTATTTAACTACTCTGCCCTAAATTTTCATTACTTGGTAAATGCAATTTGTAAACAGTGATAGAAAAAGAGTAGCTATTTATTCTATCGCTCTTTACAAATTGCATTTATCGCATAAAAAAATTAGCGTAATCATGTTAAATAATAGTTACATTAAGTTTTTCAAACAAAGATATTTGATTTACGCTGTAAAACAAATATTCCGGCTTTAAAACAAAGGATTTGTCGTACCTAAATAAGTGTAGGGTACTCTCCGCGTATATTTAATAATGACTCAAGCTTTGCTAATAGCTAGCGATAGAAAATTTAAGACAAATTATTTTAAGCACCTCCTGCTTCATTTACATGCAAGTTATTTTATTATTAATTTAAGTTCATTCAGAAATTAAGCTATGCTGAATTGTGGGCCACAACAACGCCACTAAACAAAATCAAAATATTTAATGGTTATTTAATACTTTCTCATTTCAAATTGCAACAGTAACGTATTTTTCAGTTTTTAGAAACTATATTTTAATTAAACCTCAAAATCCGCATATAATTAAAATATTTTGTCACATTAATTACTTTCGCAGTACATGTAGTCCGTTTGATTAAAGAATAGCTTACTTATCTTTGAAATGTGTGTTCTGTCTTCAGACGATTATTTAAATTAATTTACCTGAAATAAATGAAAAACAATATTTAAACATAAATAAATAACCAACTGTTCCTAACTTTAGAAAATGAAACTGTGCGTAAATATGGCAACCAAACATATTTAAAAATGATTTGCATCCACAACACTATGTGAATAATAAATGTTTTTTTTTAAACTGTTAACTATTCGGATTGACTTATTTTATGTAAACACTATTCCTTTGTTGCTAACATTGTTTTAACATTACATAATTAATTGACGTTTAATTATAATAATTTTTGATGGATTACAGATTATAAATATTATTAGCTTATCAAACACACTCGTGTTTAAGATTATAAGTTAATGCTGTTTGGTAAACGGGAAAGAACTTGGCTCAACAGAAGTTCCATGTAAATATATAACCAATAATTCTTGTTCCAAGTCTTGTTGCGTGCAAATGGCAACGATCTACCAATGATTGGACGTGAAAATTAACCCTTAGGCATGAAACAAAGAAACAAAACACTTCTTTGGTTACTTGTCTCTAAAAAGTTCAAGTAAGAAAGTAAACTAACTGCCATGCAATAATACACTTGCGTTAAAGGTTAATTGCTTAGTATTTGTTTCACCTTGTTTAAATAATTTCGATACCGCAAATGGGGTGAATAGAAACACAATTTTAAAGCTAAATGTTAGGCAATATTTCGGTCTTAAAAATTCTGCTTTTAGGTAGGCAAGTTAAAACGGTTTACAAACAGTAATTTTATAGTAATTATAATTTTTTAAGCAAAAGGTGTAAGCTGTGAATTTATTTCCAACTTTATTTCTGTTCATCCCTCTGTTTCTAATCACCCCGTTTTACGGTAGCGAACATATCAATATAGCGCATTATGCAAAGCAATGATGTTCCTAATTTAATTGTATGTTGAGATATGTTATAAATATTCATTTACTTAAGTTATTCTTAATAAAATTGAGAGCTTCAAAATTTGCTTGTTTCTGACAGTGTTGGATTATAATTTCTGCAGACATAAAAGACATTCCTTATTTGGAAGGACGAGGCAAATCCTAATATCGTGGATAGATATGTGTCATATATCATAATATTTTCACAATTTATATTTCAACTGACTAGTTATGTAACAGAAATTACGTACATGTAAATCAAGAAAATACCTTAACTACTATGTTAAAAAAAATTGCCGAAATATATGTATTATGATGAAATGAATAATTTTGGAAATATTCGTTACATTTGAAATTAAATACTTTTGAACAAAAACTTACAATATTTGTCTTAATATACATTACACAGATTTTAATTTATAAACTAAAATGTTCGGCAGGTATTTGATTAAAAATTCTAAATTTTGAAGGAAGGGAAATGGTGCAACGGTAATACGTCTTGCTTCATTAGGGTCCAGGTTCGTACCCTGCGCGGCCTTCCTAATTTCGGTGTTTTCACGGTTTCCCGAAATAGATACAGGCTAATGCTGGAGTAATCCTTTAACAAAACCGTTACAAATTTCTCTCTCTTCAATGTGTCAAATTGTGAATTATCGTCGTTTAGAACTTCCCCTTCCACGATACATACAGGCCACTTACATTGCGTACGTTATGTATACAGTGGCTCAGCATGCTTACCACTAGACAAATGGTAAAACGTGATAAAAGTTACTACCTTAACGTATGTGGAACGTTCACTTGAAGTGTTATTCACCAGGTTCGCAGACGTTTTTGCGCTTTTACGATAATGTCCGTTTAGAGAAAATTTACAATTGTTTGAGTATTTTAATTTAAAATACCGTACGTTCACATCTTATATTAAGGAAAATTCATTTGTCACATAAACAGAAAAATAATACTGCATTATTAATGTTTTTGAAAATAAATTACGTGGAATAAATCATTAAAGTACTTTATTCGTCTTAAAAATTTTTACATCTGCAGCACAATTAAATGATATTTGGCACATAACAAAATAAGTCAATCAACGCATATAAAATCACCGTAGAGAAAATTTACCTTTATTTTATGTCATAAGTATAACACATCTTAAGATTTTTATGTTATGTATCAAATTTCAACACATATTAGGAAATATGTCAGTTTAATTTAAAAAAAATAGTTTTAATAAACGAAACTTAATCAGTGGAGTGCCATTTAAAGAAGTTGATTGTGAGAAACGTTGCCAAGCAGTTAATTTATGCAGAATTGTAGAAATTGCGTATATCTATATATACACACATAAACAAGACATTGCTAAGTAATAATATCCAAAAAGATTTAGTTTTGGGCTAAATGTGCTAGTTACATTCCTTGTGGTTGTGTCATAATTAACCTGCGTGTTACTTTAGCCCGATTTCCGAAGAAAAGGTACGCTCGAAAAGTCAACTTCCGGGCCGTGTGTCCTTATTTGTGCTGTGAGTGTACATGCACAAGTTTGTCCATAAAACTTTTGAACATTTGTACAAAGTTTCATCAAGCTCGGTACATGTCAAACGACAAGAGCGTTTACTTGGGACTCAGTGTGATTGTTTCCTTGCAATGTTCGCAAATACAGGTAATTTGCGAATTTTGTGAGGTTGGAGAAGGGCAGGAAAACATGGAATAGTGGAATATAAAGCCCTGTCTTGCTGTAGATCACTGAATTGTCATGCCAATTATCTGAAACGTTACCTTAAGAAATGTGTAGATGTACTGTACCTAATACGTATGTGCATTTAATAAACTGAATTAAGAAACATGTACTTTACAGTGGATTTTAATGTTAACTATTCTTACGGATGTTCAAGTGCAATAAAGTCATACATTTATATTTATATTAATTAGTGTTAATTTTGTAGACGATGATCGTGAGCGCAGTTTCCTCTTATGAAACAATTTTAGCTGGAGTAGTTTTTCCATAACGGTGCGTCAAAGTCAAAATTTGAATGTTATGCTGCCATGAAAATAGTGAAAACAAATTGACTTATGAACGTGAATTAAATGCACAGTGAAATAACGTTATATGGGTTACATAATAAAATACTTTAAAAATTCCCGCGAACTGTTTTTGTATTTTTAAAATTGTGCGGAATTTGCTACTTTTTTCTGCACAATTCAAAGTATTACGTTGTGGCATTTTTAATGTTTTATTGCATATCTCATAGGATATAAGTTAACAATGCCTTGTTTTGTTTAAGTAGATCAGTTGTTTTTCACTATTTGCATGGCCGTGTAACAAGCAAATTTTGACTTTGACACCACGTTATGAGAAAACTATGTACGCTTAAATTATTTCGTAAGAATGTACTCACAAGTATCGCCTTCAAAATTAACAATATTTTATAAAAATTATAAAATTATGATTTTATCACACTTGAAAACCTTAAGTTATAGAATTTGAAAAAATTTAGTTATAAAGTTTGGAAGTCATATTAATATGACGTTATTTAAAATATTTATCTTACGTGTCAGCTCATGTTCTGAATAGGAATGTATTGTTTGGTGAACATACGCCATTGCTCACATTTTGTTGACCAAGCTTGTGTTACAAGACAAAGTATGTTGTCTTTTAGCACAAGTTAGCAACAAACATTTAAAATTCTCAAAAAATTCTGAGCATTTTTACTTACTTTAAAATATTTATAATTGATATATTTTAATGTCTTAATATCGTAATACCACAGCTACTTGTGAGTGTTGTGTTGTGTATATAACTGAATTTAATAAAACTCTGAAAAACCTGTTGCTCTTCATATTTAACTTCCAGGAAATTTCATTGCCCGTTGCACCAAATTGGCATTTAATATGACATGATCGATTTTTTAATGACACGTGATCAATCAGCGTATTTAACAGAACAAAAACTGAGGGATATGGATTACCAACCGAAGGATAGGCAAAATATTTTGCAGTAAACTGTATATTCAGCTGAACACGAGCAATTGATATGTTTGACAGGTAGACAACCCTCGTCAAACACAATGTATTTGGTATTTCATGCCTCGAGGACCTCCTGTTTTGTGAATACGCGGGTAAAGAACGCGTGAACAGACTGAAAACAAATACGGGTGCTTGAAATATTTGTATTTTAATTACGTCCATTAGTAAACTTTAAAATCTAATAATTGTATGATTATTTGTATTACGTTTCAAGTAAGTAAAGTATTCAGTGGTAAGCAAAAATTATTTAAAAATTTCTGTCAGTGACATTTAAAACGTTACACTAATAAATGCGAAAATAATCAACTTTTTTGGTTATGAGAACTACAATTTTGGCGCAATGTAATTAAAAAAGAATTTCCATGAAAGAACGTACTATGTAAATAAAAACGAATAAATGTCAGGCTCGATAGTGTATTTATAGAATTATATTTCAAAACTTCTGAATTAAAGAACTGTAGAATAAACTTAAACAAGTAGATCTATACAGAACTAATCAGCCTACTTTCCTGTAGTGTATATTTTGATAACAGAAATGTTTGCTCAAGGGCTGTAGGGGGATGAGTTATCCTAGGGTTTTAGAACACACAGAAAAGAATGCCAACAAAAGCAATGTGATGAAAAACTCAAAAATTAGTAAACATACTGCAACATTAAAATTTTGTGTAGAATTATTTACTTGCTTAGATAATGTTAAGAACATCTCTGGTGATTAAACTTGAAATTTGCTGAACAGCAGTATTTTCTATGAGAAATTTATATGAATATTTACTGAATGATATAAAATATACCAACACGGATTTTCGCAATTTATCATCACTGTCATCTACTAACCAACTAACTCAGATTATCTTT